>JABUQX010132720.1:0-15989 GCA_015478945.1 Trachelipus rathkii | reverse complement strand
TCAATTTGTAGCCCGGTTAGCCCATCACCCCCAACTTTACTTAGTTTTTTGCTAAACAGTCTCTAAACTGGTGCTGAAAAGCCCAACACCTTTGCGACTCAAGTGAACTCCATCTGCAAAAAGATCCCTATCCAGAAACTCTCTCCACAAATCCAAAAAAACCTAATATTTTCTGAAAAACATAAATTCCTAATCCTTTCATTTACACCTAAAGCCTTACTCCCCCATTCCTGACCTGCACCTAACCTAGGTAAAATCCCAGAAATCATGCACCTTCTCCCACTAGCTCTCATCTTCTGAAGCCATCTCCTATAATCTGCTATTAATTCTTCTGACCTTCTATATCCTATATCATTTGTACATGCACAATCACATCTGAATCAGCATTTGTAGAATCAATCTCTCTCTCTATCCTATCCACGATATCCCTCACTCTGGCACCTGGATAACATACTCTCATTACTTTAGTTTCTTATTATTCTTTTGAAAAGTTCTATCTAGGTATCGTGTCATGGAGTCTCCAATTAGCAATGTATCAGTCTTCCCTTTAAACTCAACATTACCATTGGCACTCACTGATCCCTCCCCATCTGGAGGGAGACAGTCAAACCTGTTACTGCAGGTCTAGGCTGATTGACCTTTCGAGATCCTCATCTTTAGCTATTATTTCTAATTCCTGTAACTCTATATTTATCTGCAGACCTATTTTTAACTACTTTATCCTTTTCCCCTCATCTTCCTGCCTAGGTGAATCACTATTCCTATCTACCCCTATATCCCGCTCCCTCCTCGCCTCGGCATCCCTACTAACTTTTTTCCTAACACTTCCTCCTTTCTCAACTCATTAATCCATTCATATTTTCACTCAGTCTTGCAATCTCCTTCCTTAACAACACATTCTCTGCATTCAAAACACAAGTAGGGCAGCTATTCACATATTCACCTCTTACAGTCCCACAGATATCACACAGAGCATACATACTTTATTTATTATTAGCTTACTAACCTGTACCTATTATTTTACCAACTACAGTTTAACTATCACCAAAGCCTAAAAAGAAATAAACTAATATCTTTAGAACAAGTTAAAAATTTTAACAAGCTTATATCTAGCTTAGCCTAGGCCAAGAATATATAAAAGTTATAAGGAAGGCTAACTTAGGCAATAAAAAAAAAAAAAAAAAAAAAAAAAAAAAAAAAAAAAAAAAAAAAAAAAAAAAAAAAAAAAAAAAAAAAAAAAAAAAAATTAATATAACAATTGTTAAAGACTGTAGTTAAATACAGAAAAACTATTTAATAAATAATTCAAATATACCTGCAAACACACAGTATACAGGAAATCTCTTAACTACTCTAGCTTAGGGTTAACCTACAAACACTGAGTCCAATACTATCAAATTAACTTAAACTATGGCTCTGGTAACTTAATTTAGTTTAAATTACAAAATTAATATAACAATTGTTGAAGACTATAGTTAAATTCAGAAAAACTATTTAATAATTCAAATAAACCTGCAAACACACAGTAAACTGCAAACACACAGTAAGGCCTTTGACATAACCGCAGTAGAGTAGATGAAGAAGCACTTAAATTTAAATCATCAGCATATACCATCTCCCTCACTTTAAAGCCTGCGTCTGTGCTCATCTGCGTAATTTGCACTAGCGGATGCAATTTTGGCATGTAACACCTCCTCCCTGAATAGGGCTCTGCCCGCGAGTGGTGGTGACAGCTGTAAAAATACTATATGCCAGCCAACTTATATATATATAGCATAACTATATATCTTTATATATATATATATATATCACTATATACTTTATATATCTATATATATAACATATATATATATATAATCCATTAGGTTAGGGCTAACGACAGTCAGCAATAATATATATATATATATCATATATATGTGTATATATATACTATATACATATATATAACTCTCTTATATATATATATATATCTCTTGTATATATCTGTATCCATTAGACAGGGGCTAGCAGGGATTCAACAAAATTCATTAGGTTACTGTAACTTGTGGGCTATTAAGTCTAGGTTAGGATAAAGTTTTATTAGGTAGACATTTACTATTATATATATATATACGTATATATATATATATATATATATATAATATATATATATGTATAAAAATATATATATATATATATATATATATATATATAACCATATATATATATATTTTATATTGCTCTACTCATATATATATATATATATATATCCAATACTCAATATATTGAATATCAAAGTTCAGATGAAAGATTCAACTTTACTGGAAGATATATACTGGTATTTGGGTCAAAAGAGTGCGCTGAGTGACAGGGACTGATTGGTGAAGAACAAGATGAGTTTAGAAGTAGTAGCGGATATGTGGATCAAATCTTTACATTAAAACAAATGATTGAGAAAATGAGAGAAGAATAAATTGTATTTAGCTTTTATGGATTTGCAACAGGCGTATGATAAGATTAATAGGGAAGCTCTATGGCAGGTGTTAGTGATATATGGTGTTGGTGGTAGGCTTCTGAATGGTATCAAAAGTATGTATGACGATAGTGAAGCATGTGTAAGATTAAATGGAGTTGAAAGTGATTGGTTTAATATTAATAGTGGAGTGAGGCAGGGATGTGTTATGTCTCCTTAGTTATTCAATTTGTATATGGATGGGGTTATGAAAGATTTAGAGGTGGGGGTAGCAGGGGTAGGTGTTAGAATGATGGAGAATAGAAGAGAGTGGAGGGTGCCCTATCTATTTTATGTGGATGATTTGGTTTTGGGTTGCAAATCTGAAGAGAGTTTGAAGGAGGGTTGGTAGAGGGATTTGGCAGGGTGTGTAAAAGGAGGGGTTTGAAAGTAAACATAGATAAGAGTAAGGTTATGATTATGAGTGAGGACAGTCCTCAGTGTAAAGTTATGTTGGATGGTGAGCATCTGGTACAGGTTTAAATATTTAGGATATAGGCTATGTTGGATGAAAAGGGAATGGATGGTGCAGTGTAGAAGGAAAGTTGTGAATGGTAGGAAGGTGGCTGGAGCAATTAAATCCTAATGGATGTTGTATGTAAAAAAAGTAATTCTTGAGTGCGCTAGGGTTTTATATGAGGGTATATTGTTACCTGTGTTAATGTATAGTAGTAAAACTATGGTCTGGAATAAGAGGTATAGATCTAAAGTACAACGTGTTCAGATAGATAATCTATGGAGTGTTTTATTAGGTGTGAGAAGAATTGATAAAATGAGGAATGAATGCATTAGGGAGTTGTGTGGAGTGAAGAAAGGGGTAAATGAGAGAATAAATGAAAGTACATTGAGATGGTTTGGTCATGTGGAAAGGATGGATGATATGTCAGTTGGTTAAGCGGATGTATAGTGGTGAGTGTTGGGAATTGACCAGCTGGGAGACTGAAGAAAAAGTTGATCAAGTCAGTAAAGGAATACCTGGAGGAGAGGAATTTAAGTTGTTTGTCAGAGGCAAAAAGAAAGGTGCATAATAGAAGTGAATAGTGAGGTTTTTAAAGGCGGATATGGTTAGTAACCATCTGGCCCAAGGGTTGAACCCTACATTGATGAGGTGCCAATGAAGGTTTGTCGTAGTACTGTGAAGCCCTATAGTGGATTTTCAGACTTGAGAGTTCTTACCTAAAAGTATAAAGAGGGCTGTAAAGCTGGGCTTTCATTTCAACTTGTGTCATGCTCATCTACTACTTTTCTGTTTTCAGTGCATGCTATGCACCTTATACCTAATCTTGGGGAGAGGTGGGTAATATATATATATATATATATATATATATATATATATATATATATATATATATATATATATATAACTTATATATATATATATATATATATATATATTTATATATATATATATATATATATATATATATATATATATATATATATATGCTGAAATTTCTTGTCTTTTGTACCAAAGGATGCTATTGGGTACTTACTTTTACTCTCAACCAATAGCTTTGACAGGAGCAGATTCAAATTTGTACCATGTTTAATACATGAAAAATCAAGCATCACAATTATTATCGGAAAACTTTAAATTTTTAAAAATAAAATTATAATAAATTTTTTACTAAATCACTAAATTTAAAAATACTTAAATTTCATTTTATACATTTATAAAATTTAAACGGAGAAATTAAAGCAAATAAATTAATAAAAAAATAAAAATAGTGCAATTACTACCATGGCTATACTATTTCATTTAATGATTACTCTCATGAAGAAAGTCATGGTAAGTTACCTATTTCTGTTCTGTAAAACTAAGGTATCATCATTAAAGTAAAAAATTTTGATACCTTAACCCTTTCGACGCTCTTGGGACATATATGTCCCACAAGAAAATAAAATTTCATTTTGGGACAAATATTACCCAAAAAAACATTGGCATTATAGAAACACCGACATTTAGAGTTCTATTCGGTGCTGGAACGTACGGATTTGACGATATTTAGAAAAAGAATATAGCACCTACCTGGAAGTCGAAATGTGCTTGTTTCTGCAAAGTCAACAAATGTAATGCTTGAAGTAAGTTTTTAATTGCTTTTTATTTAGTATTTTTTCATGAATATACTAAAATCATGTGTGTAACATGTGTTTAATGTTTTAAGAGTTATATAATAGAATTTATAATTGTTACGTTTTAGGATATAGCTAAAAAATACTTCATGGTACTATATTGTCCCTTCCGCGTTTATTCCTGGGATATAATTGTCCCTGTCGCCCAGTATAAATTAACATTGCAGTAATTTTTTTTTAAATTCGGCATGTAAAAATAGCAATAAACACACATACACACACAATATATATATATATATATATATATATATATATATATATATATATATATATATATATATATATATATATATATATATATATATATATATATACCGTATATATATATATATAGGTATATATTAGTGACTATATATTACTGATAAAAATAGACCAGCAAGATACAGAAAAATTTCATCACTATTGGAAGAATATGAAGAGTTTTCATCAGACGACTATTTATCAGGGGAATCTGAAAATGAGTCGAGCTCACAGGAAGATGACAGTGATATTGAAGATGAAGCATCTTCACTCTACAGTATTGGAAAATGAGTCAGAGTGGTCTGAAGTTAATTCATCTTTGGTTCCAAAATTTACAATTCCTAACAAGATAAATGGGTTTGTACTTGCTGATATCAACAGGTCATCAACTGTTTTGGATATATTTTTGAATTATTCCCTAGAAGTTTGTTAATTTTCATTCCACAGTGTACAAATGAGCAGTTAAAATTATATGGGGAAGAAAAAGACTTTTCAGTTTCTCCAACTAGCGTTGGAGAAATAATGATTATTTTGAGGATTTCAATTATAATGGGTTATGTCAGACTGCCAAAAATGGAATTGTATTGGTCTCTGAAGCAATCAGTAGGTAATATTGCTATCAAAAATGCAATGTCAATGGATATAGCAAGATTGCTTCTGTCAAAGTTATATTTCAACTACTCTCAAAAACATGCATGGGTAATTTATAATGATGTACATTATAAAAAAAACTATTTTCAACATAACTAATTGATTTAGGAGAAGAGCTTATTGAGAAAGGGAAATCTGAGGCAGACATTAGTAGAAAGAGAAGCTTTGGGAGACCCTCAGAAAATGTAAGTTTATGAAGCATGTTGGAAACAATTTCCCAATAGAAGGAGAAACGAGAGGGAGATGTGCTAGATGTGACCAAAGAAAAATAAAAAAGGACAAAGACAATTTACTGAGAATGCCAGGTTGCTTTATGTAAAAACTGCTTTATTCCATATCATGTACAATATATATATATATATATATATATATATATATATATATATATATATATATATATATATATATATATATATATATATATATATATATATATATATATATATATATAGACAAATAAGTATAGGTTTATTTTCAAAATGTCCTAGTTTAAAGTTTAGGTTTATTTTCAAAATGTCCAAATTATATTCATCTATATACTAGAAATTATAGATTTTTTTGTGAGGATTAATTTTTTTATTTGAATAAAATTTGAGCGTACTTTGCTTTAGAACCTTCTTATGAAAAGTAAGTGTAAAAATTACAAATGGTTCATTCACAAAATATTTTGATTTGGAAGTAAATAGCACTAAAGGGACACTTTAGTCCCACATAAAAGTGCTAGTGGGACACTTTTGTCCCACTTTATAGTGCTAGTGGGACACATATGTCCCATCAAAAATTTTAATGATAGGATGAAATCACGAATTTGGGGAAAACATATGTTTATGTACTCATCAAAAGATGCAGGAAAACCATTTGTTCAAGTTTCTAAACTAATCCTGCAAAAGTCGCGTCGAAAGGGTTAAATTATGTTATAGGCATTTTACAGACTATTTTACATTTACTCTTCATTTTAATGCATTTGATGTATTCTACAAAAATTGTGAAGCAGAAACTGGGAACCCGGTCTCTGATTTTCATAATTAATCTATAGAATTACTAAATAAGATTTGCAATAACTTGGATTTTGACTCAGACTCTTCATGAGTTTGACTCAGTCTTAAAAGTAGGACCATAGTGTATTAATGTAATAAATAATCTATTGTTAGACTCATTAAATCACTAATATCTTGAGAAATAAAATTCCAGCAAGCTGGCTACTTTAAATAAAGTTGTTGTTATTGTACCTTTACACAATGACCACAGTCTTCTTCACTTGGGTCTTTCAACTTAAAGTTTAATTTTTTTATTTTAAGTGAATTGCAAAGAAACATAATATTAACAATAAATATAAAATAATTCATTTCAAAATCAATTTATATTTCCACCCCGTTTTAAACATTTTACTAGTAAACAGTTACAGATTCATCTATATACGGAACTAAAAAAATTATCATAAACCTTCTCATTACATTTGTAAAACTACAAATTTAAGTACTGTGAATTTTATAACCCAATTAAAATGACACTTCTTTAAATTAGTCAAAGTTTTTAATATGTCTTATTCAAATAACACTACCAAACCAAAGCGTTCTGTTACTTGTGATTTATCTTGACTCAATTTCATCCTTTTAGAGGCTAGATTTTCAGAAAACTTAGTTTTTATTCCCTACAATTAATATATAATACACGTAATTAACTCATTTTATCAAATCTTTTTCACTACCACTGACTTTTCTTATGTTAAGTGCTCCCATAGGCAGTTTTCATGAAGTTTGAATGAGAAAGTAAAATGCTTTTCAGAGATTTTTATATGATCTTGATATCAACAAAATTTCTACCGAAACATGCGATTAATATGGTATATTATATAATATACCTTGAGCTAAGCTCAAAAAAAAATGAATAAAACAAAAGTTGAAAGGCTATATGAACTTACTGAAGTCATTTAAAGAAGCCGGACCTTTTTTGTCCTCAAATTAAAAACCGTGGCTTTTGAGCTTACTTGGATTCATGCACTCAGTCTCTATTCAACACTCTGTGAAGAGTAAAGACTTGCTAAGAAACATAATAATAATACTCGAAGACAGCCTTAATGGACATATGTGGATACTATTATAAATGAGTTGATTCATGATATATTAGTAAGTGGATAAAAAACATGAATGAATGGAAACAAACTGTATTGCAAAAATTTGACTGAGTAAATAATCAAAGGCTAGTTTAGATTAATTAGATTAGTTACCACTACAGTACTCTAGCGGCACCCCCAATTGAAAATCACTATGGGCTTTACGCTTCTCAAATAGAAATCATTGGTTTGTACTCACCTCGTGGGGCTTGAACACACAAAAAATTTCAATAACACGGCATGCACTCTTTCCGCTGCGCGGCAATAGTCCACACACACCACTACAGCATTCGATGGTTTATGAGGACAAAAGTGTAAACATAGTTGATGAGTTTTATGAGGACATTAAAAAAGATCATCTTGTTACAGTTATGTAAGGACATTGTGTTTTGTAATTTCAATGCCTGATTATGGGAACATTGTGTTTGGCCTTTTTATGCTTGACTATGGGAACATAATGTGTTTTGTATTTTTGACACACATATTTTTAACCTTTTAAATTATTGATTATTAGAAACCAAACATTTTTAATTGCAATTTACTTATATAATATACTTATATATATATAAATATTAATAAATTATTATATAATATGTATATTGTAAATTTATTATATATATAATTTTAAATATGTATAATGAAAAGAACTACTATATAAATATATATATTTTCTACAGGGTGGAAATAGTTTATTATGTATAAGTATATTATTAGGGTTATAATTACTATTAATTATTATTTCCTTTATAATTATTATTTAAACTATTATATATATATATATATATATATATATAATATATAAGATATATATATATATGAGGGGATGTACCCGGAACCAGGTTCCGCCGGAAGCTTATCATTATTTTCTTCATTTAATAAGTTCACGTACGGCGGAACTAACCGGAACTTTTCGATTTCCGCTTGCAATAGTCTTTGCTTTAAAAAAATTTAAGTAATTTTTTGATACTATCATTTACTCAGTTATTATTTTGCATTAAAAACTAATATTAGAAATTTATAAAAGAATATTTGTGAACATAAAATATTGTATCGATAAAATGACCTCGACTCTTATAGAATTTTTGAAAACTTTAAAGTAACTACCTTTACTAAAGAAAAAAACACCTTTTAACTTGCTTTATCCCGTATGAGGGAACATACCACAATACCGAAAAAGACCAAAAATTTTGGAAATACATAAATACCTTGGAATTTCTTAGGTAACACTGGTTGGGACCACAGGAAATCGAACATTGCGGGCTATCCCAAACCAGCGCCACCAACGTGTTTCGCAGTCGAGTTTAATTCTTGCCCCCTTGTAGCTAAAACTCCAAACTGCTACGCGGAGGATTTAAACCAGCGTCCTCTTCGTATGAAACAATTATTTTCACACTACGAACCGATAAAGCTTTTAATTACTCGTTATCTAGAACAATTTTTTTTTTTTTTTTTTTTCAAGATTTTTTTTATTTTTTTTTTTAAATTTTATACAAAAATTGCTATTTTAATTATAGTTTTATCAAACTTAGTTAATAATCCTAATTATTACTATTAATAATATAAGTAAATAGATATAAAAATAATTATTATTTAGTCTAATTATTCATTATTTTAGAGCAAAAAAATATATTTACCTATGTATAAAATCTGAGTACTCTAATTTTATTTATTTTCTTATTATTAAAAATGACTTTTGAAACTACAATATTTACATGATTAATTATTACTTATTTTAAGTTATAATTAAATGAAATATACTTATTATTAAATTAGTTAGTATTCGACTATGATTTTATTATTAAATTTATTTAAAAAACGAATTTGCATTAACCTAAAAAAAAAGAAAATAAAAAATCATGGTTATCTTTTATAAAATAAAAATCACTTAAAAAAAATCAGTGATATAATTATAATTATTTGATCTTTTGTGCCAACCCTGCTCTTAGATCTAGACCTGGGGATAAATTAAATTTGTACAGAGGTAAATTATTATAGTATTATTATTTATTATTAGATTATATTATTATTTACACGCGTCATAAACAAAAAAAGGTGGAATTTTTCTTGGATGGACTTTCTGTAGCTATAGATATTAAAATTGAGTTATAATTCGAATGTTGCTGATTTTATAAGGTATAATCTCGGATATTGCCTGTATCAAACATCCCGTTTTCGTGCAATCATGGATCTCTCCTATTTTGCATATTCCCTAGGCAATGGACAAATTCCACTGTTGCGCACTACGTAGCGTATAGACATTACAAATCCCGCATATATTCTACAGTAAAAGTTTGAAAGTTTATCTGCCGCGTCGATATTCGGGAGCGATATGGAAACTTTAGTATGTTCTACATGTATGGATGCCAAGACATTCGATGTCTATCATCCATCTGAACTACAGTCGGATGGTCCGTCATTGTTTACCGGGTGAACTGAAGGATCTTGTACGAGAGTTGTATTTTGCCCTCGATAGTTGTCCTTCTGAGACTGTTTGGCTTCTAGATGAGGTTAGCATGAACTGGCCAAACTATCTGTGGTGTATCCTCGATGGACAAAAGAGTAACATTTTATCAGTAATACTGCCAAAGCAGCAGTATTCGTGGCTCGCAAGAAATAAGGATTTCTTTTCCAGTAATAGAGTGGATGTGGTAGTCGGAGCCTTGTGTATTGCAGTGAAGTTGCAGGCCTACTACTCGCTATGAATACTCCCAGCATACGATTGTAATATTTACTTTATGTCGTGTGTTAGTGTAGCGTACATGTTATTGACACTTTATCCTAAGAGCAGTTTAAAGTGTGTGTGTTGTTACACAACGGACAATATTGCCTTCTTTTCCAGTAAGGTGCTTGGTCGGATAAGAGAGGAGTACGCTCATTAATATAATCATAGACAAGTTTTTTGGTGAGAGGCTTACAATATCATATTGGTTACATGGTATGTGATGCTTGATGTGCCGTTAACCTATTCAAAAATGGTTATATAACTCATTCTGCTCGGCTCATGCTAAGGCAGGGTTTCAGCCAAATATCCGGCTTCCTGATGCTCAATATATGGGACTAGCCGAATTATCTTGGTGATACAAATGATCACTGAATCAAAATATGGATAATGGCCACTGAGGGAAATTTCCTTGACGTACCATCGTTCTTATGTGGAACCACTTGATACAGTAGTGAGATTTGGAATTCTTTCTTTGCGTAAATATCGTTTTCACTACACATAAGAGAGACAATTGTGTTGGTTTAGTGAAACAATTTGTGAAGGCCTAGGCCATGATGGGTAGGTGGTCGCTTCCTGCTACCTCACCTATATTTGTGTAAGTTTTCTATTCTAAATGAAAAAAGTACTTCACGTTAAAATATGAAACTTTTAAATGGGATATTTGATGGCCCACAAATTAATGGTTAACACTTCTCCTTTGTGTTAATGACTGGCTGTGACCTACAATCATCTGATTAACTCTGTGTTAGAAGGCAAACCCGTGTAGCGTGGATAATTTCTTTTTCAGAATTTAATCGTGATACAGAAATTGTTCGGGTAATGGGATATTCCATAGGTAAAGCAACCGGTGGAAACCAGACTAACCTGTACAGGAACTGCTAGGAGCAGAATTTTCATTATAACTACATGAGTGTAGAAATGAGTGGATAATTTTCGAGTTGCCACTACCTTTAACAAATCTCTCGGCTCTTATGCTTAAGCAAATTTTCGCGGGGGTGTATAAGCGGTAGAGAGATTTTAAATGATGAGCAGTGGAAACCTTTTAAGTGAACGAACTGTCCAATCATAGTTATCCAATAGATATACTTATGGAAGGGCGTTACCACTGCAAGCGGGGATATCACATATGATGGAAATTTTCCGTTATCTTATATTGTTGGAGCTTTGATGAGGGATTATATTCTTGACGCTTTAAATTGCACATGATTAAGAATCGTCTTACGAAGAGAAAAAGTTACTACCATCGTAGGTATGTTAACATTAACTAAACCCATTCCTTTTATTGCATTCATTGTTGTCCCATATTACCCTTTATCATAGTTTTGTTTATATATATATGCATATATAACAAATTATAATCTATCAAGCTAGACATGTATCAATATTTCACATATTATATAACCAAATAAACATACAGTTATAAATTTATGTTATTAATTTATTGGTACTGTTGGATTTGTTCCTCTCCATAACTCAACTCATAAACAATCAACCCTCTCCAGATTATATGTTAACCATGGCTACTACTGGGTAATAAAGTTTTATACCAGGGTATATTCCTTAAATTTTCAAAATGTAACTTAGTTTATATATATATTATAGTGAGGGTGCATTTTCTCTTATGCATTACTTATCCAAGATACTAAACCGTATTTTGCTCTCACTGTGCTGCGTCAGCCTCTCGTGTGTGTATAATCTTGGTTTTTTTTGCCCGATACTACTACATGAATCACCCTCAACACAATTAGCTAGATACAGGTATAGCAATATACGACGTACTAAATATTATTATATTATATATATACTATAGTATATATATATATATAAATATAATATATATATAATTATTATAGTATATATATATAATATATATTATATATAATGGATCTAAGCGCGTACAACCTAAATTATGTGATACACTTAATTAATATATTTAATCAATAGTGGTTTTTAATTTAAATTTGTAGAAAAGAAGGGAACTTGCTTGCTTTATTACCAAAATATAAATAAAAAAATAAATAATATGAATGTTATTAGTATATAAGGCCTATGAGTTAATTAAAAGATACTAGTTACAGATCTTTTTTTAGTATACTATTTTAATTATATATATATATTATATATATAAGTAATAATAAAAAAAAACCTATTTTTTTTTCTATATTATCTTAATATATAGTATTTAATAAAATTTAAATGCAACTATTCCCTCAATAATTGTGACAAGTCTCCTCTTGGCTTGTTGAAGTTACTCTTTTCCTCCAATTGTTGGTAAAAAAATTCAATATCACTCCTCCCAAATTCAAATCTTATAGCAAAAAAGTTTTTCTAATCGTAGAATTATTCCTTTGTTAGAGTTGAGTCTTTATTCACCATATTTGATATTAAAAATCAAACCACACAAATAAGTCTGCTCAACTTCGAATCCTTGTTGATATCCATAGCAGACATGTACCCACAACAGTATTGAACAGTAAAGGAAGCCACTTGGACTATTCGAAACGTTGCCCCCCAGTAATTAGAAAACAACCAGCAAAACCCATGTAGACTACCGCAAAAAAACCTCTCTGACTAAACATCTTTACCAAATCTATATATCGTGCGACCTTGGATCCCAGCACATCAAAACTGTCAATAAACTTTATATCAACAAATCATTGTATAAACGCAAACCCTAGTTTGCTCAAAGAAATTATCATAGACAAAAGAAAAATTATACACTCTAGCTAAAAAGTGGTGCCGGTTACATTGCTCTAATATACCCTACCTCCCTCCAAGTCTTTTAAATAAAGTTTATTATTATTAATTCGTCCAATTATCTATTATTACAGTGTTATTTGTTTTATAAACTTTTATTATAATATTTTAATTATTATACTAACAGAAATTAACTTAGCCCCTAAAGTAGAATTACACAAAACAAGCCCATCTTGGAATATTTACTATATAGTCTGCTTTAAAAAATGTGGACGTAGATAAATAGTATATTCCACCAAACAAAAATTCCTAAAAACAAGGATTCCATCAATTTAATCTTTATTATTAACACAAGTGAGTCAACCTTCTTTAAATATATCGGCTGCCTAATAAGTCCTGAAGGTAATGTTCGCTGGTCCTCGCTCAAGCCCGAACGTCACAATAAGTTGCTTTCTCACGACTCGTTGATGACGAAACATTGCCCCAATTAAATCTTGAAATAACTTCAATCCTAATATGTCTTCATCAAAACACATGAAGTTTGATATCTCACCGCTTCTTGAATAATCCAAAAAAGGTTACCTATGCTTTTTCTTACCCTTAATTTTACTCTTATGATAATATGTTGACCTCGTAAAATTTGATATTGGAGTATTTACCTTCTCCTCTCTTTACTTAATAAAATTTATGGGTCCGCTTTATCCAAATCTCTTACTGGATTGAAGAATTTTTATTGGTTTCCGTTATTATCCCAATTATACATAGTGAAAAATATATCTATTAGAGAGCTTGACACAGTATGGTTAGTTATGTCAATCATGCTAGTCCTCTCTTAGAATATATCGTGACGCATAAGACTCCACCTTATTAATTCATAACAAGAAGCTTTAAATAAGTTGAGATAATATACTGTTAAACGGCCTTCACAGCCTCTCCCCCATAGCTCTACCCCTCAAACCCGATCACCTTGTTGCTCTCCCCGTTGCACTCCCTCGTGGTCTAGGGTAATAGTCTCATCATTTACCCTAGTTCAAATAAAGTCCAAAACCTGTTGTAAAGCCCCTTAAGTCGTGCCGCCGAACTTTTCCAAGGTTCCGGAAAAGTTGGTGGTTCAGGCCGGAACCAAAAATTCTGATGGTTCCGGTACATCCTAATATATATTCAGTCTCTAAAACTTTTACATATCGTTAGACTTAACCTAGTCCTAAGCTTATAGTATTTATGACCGGCAACTATATACTGAACTATAATATCAAATAAGATAATGGTTTCGGTCAAATTATATTGTAATTTTATAATTTTACTTCATAATAAATAATTTCAGAAATAATTAAAAAGTGATATTTATAAATATTTTCACAATATTATATTATATATTAATATATATTATATATATATATATTTAATATATTTTAAGAGATATATGTCAATATTTAAACCCTAAAAATAAAAAATTATATTTTAATTAATATATTAATATTTAGTAATTATAGTAATGTATATGGTGACATTCACATATTGGCGCCATTAATAACACTTATAAAGTTCATTCGCAATTCTATAGCACCTCTCAGTATTGTACTTAACGTGATTTTTAGAATAATAATATACTAGCCTTACCATTCCTCTGTCTCTCGCGCAAAGCGAACCATTACTCAATAATTTATTAATGACTGATGTATGCTCTGAATTAGTTAAAGAATTTAATTATTATTAGTTTACTTTAATATTATATTCTCATTTTTCCAATTCACGCCAAGTTTTTGTCAACAGCAAAAAAAATATATTCACAGCTCAATCTTCTAGATATAATATATCTATTATTATTCTTGAGTCTCTAATATATGAATCTTTTTTGTGCTAATTAATCTCACATTATTCAATATATCGTAGTTTAAATCTTTCTTTTATGCGATGACTATACTGTACAAAATAATTACCACTATTATATAACTCCTATAATATAAAATTTATATTATGAAGTATATATATATATCTTAATTAATATGTTCAATATACCAACCTCCAAAGAGTTATATTCCTAAAGTTATCTATTTATTGTTAAAAATTACTTATTAATATATATATTTATTTACATCTTTCTTCTTTTATATTTTACCTATTATATATATTTACTATATTTATCTTTACATGTATATATATTTATATATATTTGTGATTATGGTAAATAGTTTTAATTTTATGGCTACGACCATTATAATACCTTACCCAAAAATGAAATGTATTCCTCAATTTAATATATATAAGCTATACAATAGTGATTATCTATATAATTATATTTATGGTATAATTAATATATATATTATTAATAATATATTAATTATATATATACTATTAATATATATTAATAAAATTATATCACAATATTAACTATTTATATAATATAATTAATAATGATATAAATTATATATATATATATATATTATATATATATAAATAAATATATTAATATTAATTTATATATATATATATATTATATATAATATTATAATATAGTATTATTATTATATTATATATATATATTATATATAATTATATATATTATATATATTAATATAATATTATTATCATTTAATCTATTAATATATATATATATAATATATATATATATATATATTATAATATTTATATTATTTTATATATATATTATATAATATATACTAATATATATAATATATATTTAATATTATATTATTATATATATATAATAATTAATTATATATAATATAATATTTAAATATTAATTAATATATTATATAAATAATATATATATATATAAATATATATATATATATAATTTATATTATATATAAATATTTATATATATATATATATATTATATATATATATATTTATATAAGTATTTTATAATTATATATTATTAATATATTAATATAATATATTATATATTAATTAATATA
>JABUQX010132719.1:0-36445 GCA_015478945.1 Trachelipus rathkii | reverse complement strand
GCCAGATTTCTGTTTTCGATAGCGTTAATTATTTAAGCCTTAGTTCACAAAGAAACACTCCTAGCTTTTAAATATTCAGATCTTTCAGTTCTGGGAAAGATTCTAAACAAATATTGTCGACAAAAATATTTTATTTTCAGTTAACATTCTTTTCCCTTCTTTTCATGGAATTAATTTTGTGATTTTCTAAAATCCGTTCTCTATAAAAAATTTTCCTGCAGTCAAGTCTTCTAATTGAATATTTTTTGTAAAGTATGGGTGTTTAATAATTCTTCGAGTGTTTCGATTTGTCCCCACTTACTGTCGGAGAGAGAAAGTTCAGAAGTACGGGCAGCCATCATACTACTACTATAATCTTTAGGTGCAGAAGCCTTTAGACTTTAGAGCATAAGACATGACTTCCCCATCTTGTCTCATTGACCTAAGATTGCCACTTTTGAAGCTTGATTCTTTAGAACTTCCATTAATTTTGGGTACGTGCTGCTTTTGCTATTTGTTCTCGCCCTGCTTTTAAGATTTGCTCTATGAGTATTGTGGAGACCATCACGCACTGCTAACTGTAAAGTATGAAATCCACATCTCATGTGTGCAATGTTAACGTTATCGGAACATAGTCTTTCATAGTTTTATCAAGTTCATTCTGCAAACAACTATTACTTCTTCGTTTTGACATTCAATAAAAAAATCAGTATCACATTTACCAATTTCCTATTCCTCACCTTCATTGTCCTTATTTAATTTTTCAATCGTAATGATCATGTTTGATGCGTATCCGTAACGAAGCTAATTACTTGTTTCTTGTTATTTTCGAATTCTTTTAAGATGTCAGTAACAAATTCTTGAATTTATTCGCCATTCTGTTGGTATTTTTTTTTTTTTTATTTGTTAAAGTTTTTGAAATATTGTTTTTTTCTTCGTCCACATATATAAAATTATTGACAAAATAATTTAGCTTTTCCCATGTGTAAGTATCCATTTTTAAATGCACAAAGCGTCCCTTTATGCAATTTTTAAGCTTATTTTTTTAAGTTTATTTTTTCTTCTAGAACTATTTTACAAAATATTTTCCCAGTCTAAAGGGACTTCCACTGTTTCTAAGCCATGTCTCCACACAGGGCTTTAAATCCTGGTTATGCAAAGAAACTAATGGATCACTATCTTTAACATCCATTATAATCAATTGTATTTGTGAATTTTTCACTTAAAATAGACAGAACAAGTTTATGCCACCGAAAAAGTTTCCACTTTAGTCTCAGTTTTTGAAATTAAAGGTTTCTCCTGATTACCTTTAGCTTCACCTTTCTTTTTAACAATTGCAGCAATGTCTGGATGATAGCGTTTTAAATGTCGCATTAATTTAAAGGATTCAATAGATGTATTGTGACCCCATGAGTAACTGGTAGTTAGGTAGACTCTTTTGTGCATGATCTAACTGACTGTTTCCCCATCAACTGTGTTAACTATTTCATAATTGACAAATTGAAAGTATTTTATCCATTCAAGACGTGAGTAATATATATTCAAATACATAGAGGTGGTTTCGATTTTTTGGTTTTACAGATTGACATGATTTTTCTAAGGATATTAAACTTAATTAATTAAAGTATCTATAGAAGTACCGAACCTTTTTTATTATTGAATAATAAATATAGGATACATAATCAAATTTCTGGAAAAAGATATATATAAATAATATATATATATAAAAGAGATATATATATATATATATATATATATTATATATATATATATATATATATATATATATATATAATATTATATTTATATATATTATATATATATCATACTTTCTTTCTTTCTTTCTTCACCTTCCTCTTGCCCCAAGGTGGGTAAGGTGCTGTACAAGCATCGGAAAAAGCAAAGCAGTAGGAGAACATGACAAACGTCGAAAAGAAGCCCAGCCTACCGCCCCCTCTGTACCATTTAATTAGTGAGAGCTTCGTCACAAGGACAGAAAATCCACCCTAGAGGCAACATTGGGACGCGACGGACCCTCACTATGGTAAATTCGTCAATGTAAGGGTTCATCCCCTGGCCCAGGTGGGCCACAACCATTGCCCCCATACAAAACCCCGCCATTCTCTCCTATCATTCACCCCTTTCTTCGCCTCTGCCAAACTCACATTTCTCTCCTTCAGACATTCGTTTCACCGACTCAATCCACTTTTCGTCTTCGGTCTTCCAGCCGGGTCGGTTGCCCAAACACACTCACCACTATACATCCTTTAACCAACCGACTATCATTCATCCTGTCCACATGACCAAACCATCTCAACATTACTTTCATTTAATTCTCTCATTTACCCTTTCTTCACACCACCACCACTTCCTAACGTTCATTCCTTTCTTTATCAATTCTTCTCACACCTAGCACACCCCTAAGATTTGTCCATCTGAACACATTACTTTAGATCTATACTTCTTATTCCCGACCTTAGTCTCACTACCATACAATAACACAGGTAAACAACATACCCTCATGTTAAGACCCTAGCACACTCAAGACTTGTTCCCTTTGCATCCACCACGGATTTAATTGCACCAGCCACCTTTCCTGCCATTCACAACTTTCCTACTACACTCTGCATCGTTCCGTTCCCTTCTCATCCAACATATACCCTAAATATTTAAAACTCAGACACTCATTTGTTCTAGCTGCTCACCATCTAACATAACTTCACACTGGAGAGTGTCCTCACTCACAACCATAAACCTTACTCTTATCCACGTTTACTTCAAGCCCCTCCTTTTACACACCTGCCACATCTCTCTATCCAATCCTCTCAAAACTCTCTTCAGAGTCGCCACAACAGAACCAAATCATCCGATATAATACTATATATATATATATATATATATAATATATTATATATATATATATATATATATATGATATATATATATAGTATATATATATATATTATATTATATATATATAATATATAATATATATAACACCTGTAGTAATAAAAATTAATAGATTACTTATTTTGTATTTGCCGGAGCCGGAGCAGCTTCTTTTTTGCGGCTCCGACTCCGGCTCCGACTCCAGGTCCCCTAAAATTTCTGCCTCCGGACTCCGGCTCGGCTCCAGATCCTCCAAAAAATTTTCGCCTCCGGCTCTCCGGCTCCAACGTCCCTCAAAAAGTTTCGCCTCCGGCGTCCACCCAAAACTTGGCGGCTGCCACGCTCGCAGCCCTGGTTATTAACTTATAAATATAAACATAGGTATAGAATAGGTTCCATGATAGCAGGGAGGTACATTGCATACTCGAAGTGTTTGAAATTAACCTTCCCCATTTTTAAATAAACGGTGCACTTTCTCTGTTTGCGTTCATATTCTTTACACACTCATCTTCCAGGCAAACATATTACTAACCACCATTTATCCACAAACCATATACACATGATTAAAGTACACACCCCTCTTCTAGATAACACCTTTACGGACATCCCTACTACTCATATCCCTGTGTGTGGGGGAGAAAGAATTGTCCACATCGTATATGTCCTGCGTTTCGTAGAAGGCGACTAAGGGACGGTGGTAGTTGGGTTGGCTGAACCCACTACCACCTACTCTCTTGCTAGGAATGATTGATGCACGCCTCGGAGATTGGCTCGTGACGCCGTAAACCGGCCTTCTAATTTTCGGCGAAAATGTATGAATCGTATGGGTACATGGGATGTGTCAGAGGAATAATGTTGAGGAGAAAGAGGAGAGAGGTGATAGAGATTGTATTTAGAAAGGGCAAATTTGATTTGCTCCCTGTGATGGAAACAAAGATGAAAGGAAACGGTGAAAATGAGTGGTTGTTTGGTGTGAAATGTGTGTGTGCTGGTGTGAAAATGAAGGTAGAGCGGAGAGAAGGAGTTGCAATTTTGATGAGTGGACCTGTGGTACAAGCTTATGGTAGGACTTTGTTGTGTGTGAGTCCTTAGAATTTAATGGTTAAATTTAAGTTTCAAAAGGTCAAGGTTTGTGTGGTTGTGAGTACGGTCCATCTGAGGGAAACGTTGAAGAGAGTACGATTTTCTGGGATAATCTGAATTGATGTTCTGGATGGGGTGAGGTAGGAGCTTCAGATTGATATTTGGGGGGACCTGAATGGTTGGAAAGTGATTCAAAAAAGGGATGCTTTATAACAGGTGTTTTGGGTGGCGGAGAAAATGAGAATGGTAGGGTGATTGATTTCTGTGAAGAGAGAGTTATTGTGTGTAAGTAATACTTTCTTTTAACACAAGAGTATCATTAAGTATACTAGAGTTGGATGTAGGTAGAGATGTTATCGAAATGAAAAGTATGATTGATTTTTGTGTTGGGAAGAGGAGATGTTGAAGTACTGTGTTGAGATGTTTAAATCAGAGTTGAGGGGTTTAGGAATGGGAATTATCGGATTCATTATGGTTGTTCTATGGTCAAAATTAAGTTAAGTGGGGCGTGGATGGAGAGGAAGGTGAAACGAAAAGGAAGTAGGTAAAATTAAGCGTGAGAAGTTAAGTGAAGGATAAGTATGTAATAGCGCTCGCTAGTAAAATCGGTTGAATGTGAACAAGTTGATACTGACAAATCTGGGGGCAAATGATGAAGGAGGCAATTGTTAGTAGTGCAAAGGAAGTGTGTGGAAGTGCTAAGTAGGAAGTAAGAATGTTTAAACAGTGAATGGTGGAAACAAAACAAGATGCAAGAGGATAAAAGCACAGGAGAAGTTTGGTTGAATGTACTAAAAACCAAATGATGAAGTCTCAAAAGGAGAAAGATGCTATGGCAATTATATAAAGGAACAAAGAAATACTTAAAAGATGCATACGTTAAGGGAGAAAACAAGAGGTAAATAAACAGTTTGGAAGGAGGATGAATGGGGACATACAAAGGAATAGGAAGCTCTTCTTGGAAGGAGAGCGAAAGGTTAAGAATGAGATAAGGGGAATCTGCTTTAGAATAATGAATAGGGTGGTGCTTTTGTAACTGATGAAATGGATTGTGAGGGAGAGTTGTGGGAAAGACACTTACGAAAAATAGCACAATTTAACATTTAATAAAGAGGTGAAACTGAAACACGTGTGGGTTTGATCAAGACAGGAATGCATAGGTAATTTGAGCATGACACAAGTGTAACGAGGAGGTAATGGGTAGAGTGAGAAAGTTGAAGGAATGGTAATCATGCAGATATTAGAGTTGAAATTACATGGTGAAATGATCAAGAAACGGAGGCGAGATGGTGATCGATTGGATTTGGAAGTTGTTGTAATAAAGCGTTTATGGAGGGGTATTAGTCCAAGGGATTGGAGGAGAGCGGTTATAGTACCTTATATAAAGCGGTTAAGGGAGAAAAGGGTGACTGTAGAAATTAAAGGGGAATAAAGTTTATTGAGTTTGTAGGGAAGGTATATGCTGGTTTTTTTGGTCGAAGAGTGCGTCGAGTGACTGAAGGACTGATTGGTGAAGAACAAGGTGCGTTAGGAGTGGTAGAAGATGTGTGGATCAAATCTTTACATTAAAACAAATGATTGAGAAAAGGAGGGAGAAGAAGAATAAATTGTATTTAGGTTTTATGGATTTGCCAAACAGCGTATTGATGAGAGTTAATAGGGAAAGCTTTGGCAGGTGTTAGGATATATGGTGTTGGATGGTAGCGCTTCTGGAATGCGATCAAAAAAGTATGTATGACGATAGTGAAGCGTCGATGTAAGAATAAAATGGTGTCAATGGTGATGGTTTAGGATTAATAGCGGAGTGCGACAGGGATGTGTTATGTCCCTTGGTTATTCAATTTGTTATATGGCTTGCATTGAGTGTATGGATGGGTTTATGAAAGAATTCGAGGTTGGGGATGGCAGGAATTGGTGTTATAGAATGATGGAGAATGGAATGAGTGGAGGGGTGCCCTACCTATTATATTGCGGCATGATTTGGTTCTGTGTGGCGGAATCTGAAGAGAGTTTGAGGAAGGAGTTTGGTAGAGAGATTTGGCAGGGTGTGTAAAAAGGAAGGGGCTTGAAAGTGAACGTGGATAAGGAGTAAGGTTTATGGTTGTGAGGAGGACAGTTCCTCCCAGTGTTGAGTTATGTTAGATGGTGAGCAGCTGGAACAAGTGTCTGAGTTTAAATATTTTGGGTATATGTTGATTGAGAAGGGAACGGATGAATGCAGAGTGTAGTAGGAAAGGTTGTGAATGGCAGGAAGGTGGCTGGGTCAATTAAATCGTTTGGTGGAATATAAAGGGACTAAGTCTTGAGTGTGCTAGGGTCTTACATGAGAGTATTGTTGTTACCTGTGTTATGTATAGTATTGAGACTATGGTCTGGAATAAGGAGTATAGATCTAAAGTTTCAATGTGTTCAGATGGACAATCGTTGGGGAGTGCTAGCGTGTGAAAAGAAATGAAAAATGAGGAATGAACCGTATTAGAGAGTTGTGGTGGTGTGAAGAAGGGGTTAAATTGAGAGAATAAATGAAGTATGTTGAGATGTTTGGTTCATATGGAAAGGAAGAATGATAGTCGCGTTGGTTAAGCGGATGTATAGTGGCGAAGTGTGTTGGGAACGACCGGCTGGGAGGAGACCGCAAGGAAAAGCTGGAATGCCTAGAGGAGAGTAGAGGAGAGGAAATGTGAGTTTTGGTAGAGGCGAGAAGAAGGGTGTATAACAGGAGTGAATGGTGGGGGATTGTGAGGGGGTATGGTTTGTTGGCCCACCTGGGCCAAGGGATGAACCCTTACATTGACGATCTACCATGGTGAGGGTCCGTCGCTGTCCCATGAAGCTTTAGGGTGGATTTTCTGACTGCGATGAGTTCTCACAATTAATGGTACTGATGGGGGCGGTAAGCGCTGGGACTTCGTTTTCGACTTTTTTCATTGTTCTTCTACTGCTTTTCTTTTCCGATGCTCGTCACGCACCTTACTTCCATTCTTGGGAAAATAGAAGGTAGATAAAGAAGAAGAAGAAGAAGTTATAGAATTTACTTAAACAACATTACATTTACACATCTGCATTATGTAATTATGAAATTATCTCAAGTTCGGATTCCCATATTTTAATCTCAACATTTAGGGCAGCTCTCCTTGAAGAACAGAATGAACATGAGGTTGAACTTTGGCTAGCAGAAAGTTATCCTGAATACCTTGGTGGACCAATGACTTACAAATTAAATGATAAAATTGTTTTCCCAGCCCATAAGTTTGAAGAATCACTGTTATCAAAGTAGAATGGTAGAAATTTTATGGATATTAAATTGAAAAAATGTTGTAGGGAAGATATATGCTGGTATTTTGGTCGAAAGAATGCATCGAGTGACTGAAGGACTTGATTGGTTGGAAGAAACAAGGTCGCGTTCAGGACGGGTTAGAGGAGGTGTGGATCAAATCTTTACATTGAGCAAATGATTGAGAAAATGAGGGAGAAGAAGAATGAATTAGTATTTAGGTTTTAGGATTTGCCAACAGGCGTATGATAGGGTTAATAATATGGAAGCTCTATGGCAGGTGTTAATGATATATGGTGTTCGTGGTAGGCTTCTGAATGGAATCAAAAGTATGTATGACGATAGTGAGGCGTGCGTAAGAATAAATGGTGTCAAAGAGTGATTGGTTAGTATTAATAGTGGAGTGGGGCATGTGTTATGTCTCCTGGTTATTCAATTTGTATATGATGGTTATTAAAGAATTAGACCATGGGGGTGAAGTAAATGGTGTTAGAATGATGGAGAAAGGAGATGAGTGCAGGGTGCCCTACCCATTATATGCGGATGATTTGGTTTTGTCTGGCGAATCTGAAGAGAATTTGAGGGATTGGGTAGAGAGATTTGCAGCGGGTTGTAAAGGAGGGTGTTTGGAAAGTAAACGTAGATAAGAGTAAGGTTATGGTTGTGAGTAAGGACAGTTCTCAGTGTGAAGGTTATGTTAGATGTTGAGCAGCTGGAACAAGTGTCTTAGTTTTAAATATTTTAGGGTATATGTTGGATGAGAAAGGGAACAGGATGATGGCAGAGTGTAGTAGGAAAGTTGTTCAAATGGGCAGGAAGGTGGCTGGTGCAAATTAAATCGTTGGTGAATGTAAAGGGATAAAGGGCTAAGTCTTGAGTGCGCATGAGGGTATGTTGTTACCTGTGTTATTGTTATATAGAGTGAGGGACTATGGTCTGAAATAAGAAGTATAGATCTAAAGTTCAATGTGTTCAGATGGAACAATCTTAGGGGCGCTTGCTAGGTGTGAAAAGAATTGAAAAAAAAAAGGAGGAATGAAGAAGGATGAAGGAGATTTGTGTGGTGTGAAGAAGGGGTAAACGAGAGAAAAATGAAAGATGTTGAGATGGTTTGGTCATGTGGAAAGGATGAATGATAGTCGGTGGTTAAGCGGATGTATGTAGATTGGCGAGTGTGTTGGGAACCGACCGGCTGTTGGATGAGAAGGGAACGGATGATGCAGAGTGTAGTAGGAAAGTTGTGAATGCAGGAAGGTGGCTGGTGCAATTAAATCGTTGGTGAATGTAAAGGGACTAAGTCTTGAGTGCGCTAGAGTCTTGCATGAAGGTATGTTGTTACCTGTGTTATTGTATAGACTATGGTCTGGAATAAGAAGTATAGATCTAAAGTTCAATGTGTTCAGATGGACAATCTTAGGGGCGTACTAGGTGTGAAAAGAATTGAAAAAATGAGGAATGAACGCATTAGAGAGTTGTGTAATGTGAAGAAAGGAGTAAACGAGAGAATAAATGAAAGTTATGTTGAGATGGTTTGGTCATGTGGAAAGGATGAATGATAGTCGGTTGGTTAAGCGTATGTATAGTGGCGAGTGTGTTGGGAACCGACCGGCTGGGAGACCGAAGAAAAAGTGGATTGAGTCAGTAAACGAGTGTCTGAAGGAGAGAAATGTGAGTTTGGCAGAGGCGAGAATAAAGGTGCATAATAGGAGAGAATGGCAGGGTTTTGTGAGGGAGTATGGTCGTGGCCCACCTGGGCCAAGGGATCAACCCTTACATTGACGATTTACCATAGTGGGGGTCCGTCGCAGTTCCCCGTAAGCTCTAGGGTGGATTTTCTGATTGCGACGAGTTCTTACTAATTAATGGTACAGAGGGGGCGGTAAGGCTGGGCTTTCTTTTCGACTTTTGTCATATTCTTCTACTGCTTTTCTTTTCCGATGCATGTACGCACCTTACCTCCAGTCTTGGGGAGAAAAAGGTAGATGAAGAAGAAATTTAAAAAATGTACTGATAAAAAGTTACCATATGGGTTTTACCAGTTTTTAGCATCCTTACACTCATGCCCTGCCAGTTCTGGATCGGTTGAAAGAATTTTTCTTGTTTGGTCAAAAGTTTGAAATAGACTTGGGTCAGAAAAAGTTCAAAAACTTGTAAGGATATATAGATATCTAAGACAGTCATATAGTTACTAATAACGTGAATAAAATGGGAAAATGTGATAATTCACTGACTGACTTCAATCTATTACTACAAATTAGTTTTATAGTTTATTGCATACTATATAAAATAATGGAAATTCAAAATATATTGTAGCAAATTTTTTTCCAGAGGAAAGAATTTTTACAGTTTCATTTACTGAAAAGAATAAGGGAATTTAGTTATTATCTTCTAGTCCATTTAAAGATACAATCATTTGTAGTAAAATTTAAAATTTAATCATTCTCCACTGCATTTATTTCTCACTTGAGGTGCTTGAGGGAGTTGACTTTTCGCATTCCCCCACCTTTGCATCGCACTCATAGCACAAGGGGCGCCCTGCTTTCTCATGAATTGTCTGTGAATATTGGGAACTCTAGGTTTGTTCCTTGTGGGGCCTTCTTTCCGGCCACCTTTCTTATGTGGAACTCTCTGCCTTCATCTGTTTTTCCTGCTATATTTAATCCCCCTCTCTTCAAGTCCTCTTTCTGCAGTCACCTCAGAGGTTTGTGTTAGGCTTGGGATTATTATTTTTTTTCATTTTACTATTCTGCCCTCTCCTTCAAAAGGGCTCAGTATGTCAGTGATGGTTACCTGTAAAATAAAATAAAAAATTATCCCAACACCAACAACACCATATATCATTAACAACCACCACAGAGCTTCCCTGTTAATAGTGTCATACCCCTGTTGCAAGTCCACAAATCTTAAATACAGTTTGTTCTTCTCTCATGTTCTCACTCATTTGCTTCAAATTAAAAATTTGATCTACGCATCCTATACATATTTTTAATGCACCTTGTTCTTCAACAATCATCCACTCAGTCACTAGACACACACTTTCAACCAAAATACCAGCATATATCTTCCTTACAACACTCAGTAAACTTATTCCCCTATAGTTTCTACAGTTTCTCCTATCACCTTTACCCTTATACAAGGATACTATCACTGCTCTCCCCCAGTCCTTTGGAACTACACCCTCCAAAAATGCTTTGTTGCACAACTTCCATATCCAGTCAATCACAGTCTAACCTCCATTCTTGATCATTTCACCAGTAATTCCATCTATACCTGCTGATTTACCATTCTTCAACTTTCTCACTCTACCTATTACCTCCTTTCTACTAATTAATTACCTCATCCCCAAAATACCTACTTCTTACACCATCAAACCCACTCACATTCACAATCCCCTCTTCATCACCACTGTCAATGTTATGCAAATTTTCAAAGTGTTTCCTCCACACTCTCCTCAGATCCATCTAATCAGTTATGAAACCTCATCCCTATTTATTATTCTATGAAAATTCCTCTAACTCTCTTCTTAACCTTTTCCACTTCCTTCCAGAACAGCTTCTTATTCCCTTGTAGGTCTCCATTCATCCTCCTTCCAAACTCTTCATTTAAATACCTTTTTTCCCCCTCTATGTATGCAACTTTTAGCCTTCTTCTTTTCTTCCCCATGTATTTCCATACACCTTTCTTTCGAAACCTCATTATTGGCTTTTAGCACATTCAACCACACCTTTCTTACTTTTACAGCTTGCATCACCTCTCCATTCCACCACTCACTATTTACATTCTTACTTCCTACTTTAGCACAACCACAAATTTCTCTTGCACTACTAACAAACGATTCCTTCATTTGTGTTCAGATTTGTTCAGTTTCATCTTGTTCACATTCAACTAACTTATGTGTAAGCTTTCTAACATACTTTTCCTTATAACTCTCTCATTTAACTTCTCACTCCTAATTCTCCTCACTTCCTTCCTATTTTCTTTCCTTTCCATACTTGTCCCCACTAATTTAATTTTACAATAATAATAATATAATAATATAATAATAATAATAATAATAATAATAATAATTAATAATAATAATAATAATAATAATAATAATAATAATAATAATAATAATAATAAGTATGTGAAGAAAATACACAATAATTATAGTTCTAATTCAATCTATAATTTTAAAACTATTTATAAAAAAAACTTAACAAGCAGAAGTGGTGCTGATGAAAACATTTTCATTAAAATTTACAATAGTAATATAATTAATTTTTAGTTTTAAGGAACTGAACAAACAACTTACTTCATCAACTGAATAACCGACACAACAGCCCATCTTCCCTTTTCACCCCACATCTGTGCAGCAGATACCTCTATTAAGACTTCAACATATTCCAAAACTGTGAGAAGAACCTAAGGATGATAGAGAGATTTTGGAAATAATAAAAAAAAAAAGGATGTGGGGTCAATAGTTTAAAAATTTAATTTAAAAACGTTTCATCTGATAAAAATAAAACTGCGAAGTATCAGAACACACACTACAAAAACCCAAGGAAACAACTTAAAATCTAAAAGACTATGAATAATAAATTATGTATTCTATTTTCATAAATTGGTAATGATTACAAGTATCAAATTACATCAACGAATTTATCAAAGCAATAAATGACTTACAGTCAGCCTATTGAATTCTTCTAAACTTAGATGTGGCTTTTTCCTGCAGACGATGTAATGGTTGAAGAGTTCAAACAATCTTGATCCAGCATAAACAATTTCACATAATAAAGCAGAGTTTTGTAACCTTCCTAAAAGAGTTTATTAAGCTTTAATAAAGCAATCAACTATTAAAATAATTATCAATTATTCAAATTAAAATTTATAACTAACCTGCTAAGAAATATGATCCCCACTTTACAAGTGATTCCATCTCTGCAGCTTTCTTCGGATTTTCCACTATCCATTTTTTGTATGCTTCAAATTGCTTTTTAAAATCCATATTTCTTGAAAATTTCTTCTCTGTTCATAATATAAGAATAAACAGGTTAAAATATATAACTTTTAGAATATTTTATAAGCATTTCACCATTTATGTTCAAATTTGAGCAGGAGTTTCATATTGTGGCTTTATTTAAATTAAGTACCATGGTATCAAAACAAAATTGTTAGGTAAAGTATTTGTTGTGTATGTTATGAAAAATTTGTATTAGGGGTTGGTATCAAAACATATAAACTGTTTATAGTTTTATGGGATTAAATTACGGAGGAGAAGTAAAGATTGAGTGGTGTCGAAAATTGTTACCGCAAAGTTTAAAAAGATTTGCTCAATTCAAAAAAAAAAAGCGAAATTATATAATATAATAGTTTTAGGCAAATAATTAAATTGACGTTTTTAATGTAATTTCAATATTTTTTCAATGATACCAAATATTTCATTAGTTGTTGAAAACCTGTTTTAATAAAAATTTTAACTTCTAAAATTACCCATTTTTTTTTAATCTTTCACATTACAAATTTAGGAACTCTTAAAAGTACGATTTTTCACTAAAGGTTCAACATTTGAATTATTTGGTAATTTCTTAAAATTGTAAGGTTTTTAACGTTATTTTCAGCATTGAAAAAATGATTATGCTTCATTGAAATGCAATTTCAAAAAGCAGAAAAAAGCAGATTTGGTTAATAGTTTTAGGTGTTCTTAAATTGAGACGTTTTTTAATGAAATTCTAATATTTAGTTTTTAGAATGATAGTGCGACATTTCTTCATTAACTGATTACCTGTTGTAATAAATAAACTTAGCTATTAATTTAGATAAGTTTATACTTTTTCTTATAAATATATTTAACGCATTACCAATTTTAGAACTCTTAAACTACGATTTTTCCCCATAAAATTTCAAACTTTGAAAATTAGTTTATCTTAAGTATTTCTTAAATAATTGAAGTTTTATTAGCGTGGAGGATTTCCATGGTAGCCATATTATATGAGCTACCGTATATAATGTATATGTATATATTTTGAAATGCAATTTCGAAAAGCTGAAAAGAGTGCGAAGTGTATAGTTTTAGGTGTGTCTTATAATTGATAGAACGTATATTGCTATAACGAAATTATCATATTTGTTTTTATGGTTGTTCAAAGTTGTGTTAAATAAAAAACCTTGTTTTATATAAAATTTTCACTATTTAAACTTCTAGCTTTTCCTTGACTTTTCACATGACACAGGTTTATTAGGAAACTTTCTTTTAAAGTACTATAATTACATTTGAGGAATTGATATTATTTTGTGGTTATTTATTTTTCTCCTTATAAATTCCAGACGCCTTTCTTTGGAGTTTTTTAAGCGCTATTTGAAAAAATAATAGTGTTTCCATTGAAATGCAATTTCAAAAAGCTCAGAAAGCGAATTTGTTAATAGTTTTATATGTGTGTCTTAAATTGACAGTTTTTAATTGAAACTCCAATATTTGTTATTATATCCAATAGATCATCTAAAATATAACAGCTAATTCTGTTATTTATAATAATAAATATATTTAACTTCTAAAATTACGCTTTTTCTTAAAATTTTCACATTACAAATTTATTTATAATTTTTTAAAAGTATGATTTTTTCCTAAATTTCAGCTTATTGAAACTTTTTACTAATTCTTAAATTGAGTTTTTAATGGATTTTGCATTTGAAAATTAATTTAAAATGATGGTGTTATCCATTGAAAGGCTATAATATTCAATAAAAGCAGATAACAGGATAATTTGTTAATAGTTTTAATGGTGTCTTAAATTAATATTAAAATTATTAATATGAAAATTCAATAACTTTTAAATTTTCTTAAATGATATCATCCAGATACATCATTTCTTATAGTTGTTATTAGATTAAACCCTAGGTTGTTAAATTAAATATATATTTTTATATCTTTAATATAAAATTACGCTTTTTTTTCAATTAAATACTCGTGAGTTCACAATTATCAATATATGAACTGCTGTAAGAAGTTGGACCGATTATTCCCTAAAATTTCCAACATTTGAATATCTTGCAAGTCTTATAGAATGAGGCTTGTATAAGGTTTATCAACATGGCATTTGACAAAATAAGTAATTGTTTTTCATGCATTGAAATGCAATTCTAAATATGAGAAAAACTAATATCAAGCGTGCTGATTATTGAAAGTAAAAAAAAAGATGCGACCTTTTTTGGATCGTTATTTTAATAAAATATTTCAATATTAAAGATTATATTAATTGAGAAGCAAAGATGATTCCTCTATCAAATCCGTAGTGAACCATAGCATTAAACAAAATAAATCAAACTATTTTTAAAAACAGCAATATCTAAAAATCCTAGTAATTCCAAATGATTACAAATTTTTTTAAAGCTTTAATAAGTACGAGTTTTTTACTCTAAATTTCAACATTGAATTTTCTGGGTAAAGGGTTCGTATAATGAAATTTGAGTATTTTATATCCAGGATATATTAATTTTTTATATGACTTTTGATAAATAAAAAAGTTAAATGTGTATATTTTGCAAGTAGGTAGTGACAGTGATCAAAATTACTAATATATTATCGTAAATTAATCTCTGAATATTTTGTCATAGCTATAAATTTGAACAATTGCAATTTTAATTGTATAAAAATGTAAGAAACATTATAGTTCTCAGAGGGGTATATAAAATTTGTATTATTTATATTATGATATTTATATCAACATATCATGGACAGTAGTTAGAAACTGTATTTGATATTAAATTATAATTTTAACCTTTTAAAATATATTTAATTGTTTAATTGTTTTAATTTATTTCTGATTTCAAATTTAGAAGTCTTAAAAGTACGAGTTTTTCTTTAATTAAATTTCACATTTAAAATTATATTATTAGGTAATTTTTAAAATGAGTTTTTTAAGGTATTTTTAAATTTTCAATTTTGAAAAGATGTATAAGTACTGAGATCCCTTAACTAGTAAATACTAAAATTGCAGAAACCACTCCCGAGAGTTTGTTAATAGTTTAAAGTTAGGGGTCTTTAAAACGGATTTTATTTAATGAACTATTTAAATATTTGTTTTTTAATTACCTTTTATATATATGTTCATTAGTTAGTGATAAAAAGCTGTTTTAGCTATTAAAAAATTATTTAATGTACTAAAATTACGCTTTTTCTTAAATTTTTTTAACATCTACAAATTGAGAACTCTTAAAAGTACGATTTTCCTAAATTTCAACATTTAAATTATTTGGTAATTCTTAAAATATTAGTTTTTAACGCTGTTATTTTCAGCAATTTGAAAAAATAATATATTTTATTTTAAAGAAATTTTATAATAAAAACAAAAAAAACGAAAATATAAATAGTTATAGGTGTCTTAATTGACGTTTTTTAATGTAATTTCAATATTTGTTTTCATATACCAAATATTTCATTAGTTGTGAAAACCTGTTTTAATAAAAAATTTTAACTTCTAAAATTACCCTTTTTCTTAAATTTTCACATTACAAATTTAGAACTCTTAAAAGTACGATTTTTCCTAAATTTCAACATTTGAAATTATTTGGTAATTCTTAAAATTGAGTTTTTAACGGTATTTTTAGCATTTGAAAAAATAATGTGTTTCATTGAAATGCAATTTCAAAAAGCAGAAAAGCAAATTTGTTAATAGTTTTAGGTGTCTTAAATTGACGTTTTTTAATGAAATTTCAATATTTGTTTTTATATACCAAATATTGCATTGGTAGTGAAAACCTGTTTTAATAAAAAAAATTTACTTCTAAAATTACGCTTTTTCTTAAATTTTCACATTACCAATTTAGAACTCTTAAAACTACGATTTTTCCTAATTTCAACATATTTTGAAATATATTTGGTATTTTTCTTAAATTGAAGTTTTAACGGTTTTTTTTTGCATTTTGAAAAAATAATGGTGTTTCATTGAAAGGCCCAATTCTAAAAAGCTAGAAAAGGAAGTGTTTAATAGTTCTTATTGTCCTTAAATTGACGTTTTTTTGAATAGGAAATTTTCAATATTGTTTAAATTATTACCAAATAATTTTCCATTAGTTGTGAAAAACCTGTTTTTAATAAAAAAAAATTATAACTTCTAAAATAAATCCAATTTTTCTTTAAATTCACTTTTATAAAAATCAGCCCATTTAAGATTTACGGAATTTTTTCCCTAAGATTTTTGTGCTTCTCTAAACTTTTTTTTTGGAAATTTTTAGTTTTGATTTGCTGACGGTATAAAATTTAGCATTTTTGAAAAAATAATGTGTTTCATATGAAATGGCAATTTTCTCAAAAAGCAGATAAAAGCGAATTATGTTTAAGTAAGTTTTTGGTGTCTTTAAATTGGAGTTTTTTATTGAAATTTCATTACTTGTTTTTATATACCCAATATTTTCATTAGAGTGGAAACGTGTTTGTAATAAAAAAATTTTAACTTTCTAAAAGTTACGCTTTTTCTTAAATTTCCACATTTACAAATTAGATTTTAAAAAGTTATCGAGTTTCCTATTTCAACATTGAAAATTATTTAGTACTATTTAGATTGGCAGCCAGTTTTTAACGATATTCTCAATTTTAGCTTGTAAAAAAAATACGTATACAACAACCGCCAGAATCAAACCGACGGAAAAACGCTGGATATAGCGAATTTGGTTCTTAAAATTAACGTTTTTTAATGAAATTTTCCAATATTGTTTTATATACCAAAAAAAATAAAATTAATTTTCATTAGGTAGTGAAAACCTGTTTTAATAAAAATTTAACATCTAAAATTACGTCTTTTTCTATATAAAAATGGGTTTCACTAATTGATAGTATAACATAAATAGATAAAATTCTACATAACTGCTACCCCACATTTGAAATATATTTTTGTATTTCTGGAAATTGAGTTTTATAAACAGCGACATTTTATCATTCAAAAAACTAAATTGTGTTTTCTTTGGAAAATTGGCGAGATCATTCAACATTGATGTCAACATACTTGCACATTCCCTTCATTCAAGAGCAGGTCATCAAGTTTAAATGTGATTCCCAAGCAAGAGCTGAATTTTCAGATATGAATATTGATTGGTTGAATGACCTAGATATCCACAAGTTTGGTATCGAAGCTGTGATGGTGTTGTAGTTTCCCGGGACAAAGCTTTGCACATAGGTGTTTTTTACACTAGCTTACATCAAATCAAAATATTGGGCATTGCTTGAACTATTTATGCTGCTTGAAGATATGCGTTATCTATTAAACATCGATTTTATTAAATAAAATTGTGAAAGACAAACCATAGCACCTCATTAATTTGTGCAACAAAGATAAAATATTTAAAATAAGTATAGACGCTTTTAACAATTGATAAGGTATCGAAGTCGGAGCCAGAGTGAGACTCAATACAATAGTATAAAGAGAAGGGCATGGACCTCCTATCCCTTAACTAAACCACTGATATATATATATATTATATATATTATATTATATATAATATATGTATATATATATTAGATATACTATATATATATTATATTATTATATATATTTATATATATATATATAATATATCAGTATATTATATATAGTATATATATTATATATATATATAGTAAGAACGTGGAAGTAAAAGATAATTATAATATTGCTAGATGGTATTTCCCATGGCGGAGTTATATAATATATATATATATATACGGTCAAATATATGAATACCTACTATTAGGTATTAAGTAGTTAGTATATATTAGTACCTGTATATAGTAAGTTTATAGGGAGTAGTTATCATATGGAGTATTAGAGTATATAGGACATAGATAGAGTAATAAGGAGCTAATCACGGTACAGACGCGGCTGGAGGGAATTATTATATAGGTATCATATAATAGCGTAATTAAGAACAGACGCGCGTACTTAAAGTATAAACAACAACAGTATTGATATATAATTAAGTTTGGTAGGATCGTCAGCTATATGATAATATGCGGACGTATATCATAGATATAAATAGCCTATAGTATGTAATAGTATCACTTGTCATGTCTATAGAATTAACAGTTAGTAAGGCTATAGGTGTATGATATGATGATCACTAAGTATGAACGTATACAGCTGTGATATGAACTAAGACTAATGGCTAATAGGTAGCGGTACTTAACCTCATACAGACACCATAATATATAGATTAGTGATAATGAGTTCATCGCGTCATAGGAAGGCTACTAAATTAGGATAATAGTGTAATATATACTATACTGTAACGTACAGTGAGTATACTGAGATATAAATTCATATAATAAAACTAGGTACGCTAGTGAGCTATAGCATATCTACGGTGGTATAGGTTATTTAGTGAGTATAAATTGGCCTATTAGCTATAGTAGGACCCGAACCTGGAGGAGTATATGGATATGCTATGCTATGAATAATTCAGGTATTATAGTTAGGCTATTGAGGTGTGATATATCGATGATATAGATGTGATTAGGCGTACTATACTAAAGATGGGTAGTAATCAAAGGTAGATATATCGATGATACTACTATATACTCATATACTAGTATTCGCTCATATTATGAGATGCGTATACTAATATAGTATTGAGTTACTAAATAGTAGCTCTAATATCTATAGCTGTACGTATATGGAGGTTAGTATAGTAAAGGTAATAGTTATAATAGTATTCTAGGTAAGGTGCTAGCGCTTACGGCATGTGACCGGGTGTGCATGTGGCTTTAAATACGTACAGCGGACTCAGTATATTACTGATATTAAAGTATAATTAAAGTATATACTATATATCTATTATATATATATGATATATTAGTATTATATAGTGTATATATATATCAGTCCCTTTCAGCTCAAGTGATAGGCCTAAGGGAGGGTATATTAAGTCTATGCGCAGCAAAGGAAATATAGAAAAATGTTTAAGGGTATCGGTACCATGGCAAGACTCGAACTCCCTCTACGTCGCTCCTTTGACTAAGTAGAATTCCGATAGCCTTGATTAAAAAATAAAAAATAAAAATCTATCTTAGGGAGAGCTTCCACAGGATACGGGAGTTGGGTTCATGGCCTTGGATCCAGGCTTGCCAATTACCGATAATCAGTGTAATGCGCTACCTGTTCTCTTCCTATTATACCACTACTGTTCCTCGCGCCCTATTATCGGCAGAGGCGGTGTCTCGGGTGGTCCTATTATGGAGCCCACTCTTCGGCTCTTATGGCCTCCCACGACCTAGCCTTAATTTTCCATCCAGGACCACATTCGCTTAATAACTGGATGACATATCCATAGTGTTCGTTTAGATCGCGCCAGAGATCAGATCAAGTCACTAGTAAGCTTTTGCTTATAACCAAGTTGATGCGCCAACTATCCTTTGCACATGATGCCAAGAACGAATGCTCGAGTGGCCACTCATATATTGCTTTCTCTTCACGTCACACACCACAGTTCATTCCTCCATTTTTATCAACTTCTCACACCCACTAAACATGACCCCTAAAGAATTGTCCATTTGAACAGATAGCATGCACCTTAGATCTTTACACCATAGATCTACTAGATGTAGCATTAACACAGGTAATAAAATACGTTCATGAAAAAAGGCAACATGGTTGGAATTGTTTAATCCCTTTCTGTCAAGGAATGCTCAATTCACCTTCCTGCCATTCACAACACAACTTCCTACTACACTTTGCATTCATCCATTTCAACCATTTCCAGATCCACATATATTCACTAAATAAAGGTAACACTCGGGATACTTGTTGCGCGAGGTAGGGTCACAGGAGCCAACAGCGATCCCTCGAGGCCCTACCATTCCAGAGTTAAGTATTAAACTATTCAATCGTTGTATACCAGACGAACAACATTTATTCCTGACCTGGCTTTCACTATGCGATGATATTCATACATACTTTTGATTAACTTCAGAAGTCCACCACTAACACCTACGTCACAGAACTTCCCTATTAATCCTGTTGGTTAGCAGCTCTGTTTGTTGTAGATTCCGTAAAAAGCCTAAATAACAATTATGTCTGTTTTTCCAATTCATTTCATTTGTTTCCAATGTTCTAATTTTATCTACACATCTCTAACCACTTCTAAATGCACCTTATTTCTTCGCCAATCAAATTCTCACTCACAAGACGATTCAACCAACGATATCAGCATATAGTCTTCCTTTCAGATAATATAATATGATAATATGACTATATATAATTTATATATTAGTAGAAATGAGGGTAATCATCAGGGTAAGTAATAATAAAATAATAATAAAGGATTAGTGAGTATGAGACGGTCAGCTATACGTAGATATAGTATATGAATACTATATCGGGGGGTATATTATATATTCATAATAAGTAGCGTGAGATACGGAGAGGAAGCTATAATACTTTAGTTATTATTATGATTATTTTATCAGCTATAATGCATGATCTAAGTATTCTTCTACTTACTGATTCTTTGGGGTGCATATTATTGGCACCTTAACAACTCCAGATTCTTGGGATATGAAGGTAAGGTGAAATATGGGTAATACATTAGGGAGATGCTAAATAACAAGGTTAGTTAGTTGAGGACGTATAAGTCGTATATATATATTAATATGATATATATATATAATATATATATATGAGTATAGTATTATATATAGTTATATGTATATAGTTGTTTATAATATATGATGATTATATGTAGAATTTATTAATAATATATAATAGTATCATGTATTGATTGTAAGAAATTCTATAAAGGTTATGACAAATAAAAGTAGTATGCTTGTAGGTATATACTTAGAGTGTGGAAGTATTATTAGCACGGTTTTTTTAATTAAGCATTTGAAAATAAAGTTCAAACTCCTATTTAAAATTCAACCACACCAGAACAGCATAGTGCTCAGACGACATTAGAAAGATCCTTTGCAGTAGCGATAAAAAGACACACCGTGATGTCTGAACGTTGCTGATAACACACCAAAATCAGGCAGAAAACTCCCAAATAAAAATATCTACACTGAATTTCCACGTCTTATCAGGCAGAAAGACTCCAAATAAAAATACTACTGGCTATTTCAACAAGAATCAGTGCAAAAGACCCCAAATAAAAAAACTATCTGCATATTACACTCTCAAAACAGCAAAAACAAGACCCCAATATAAAGTATGGTACTGGCCATAAACGAAGTAAAACGAGCAAGCACAGAAAACCCCGCAAAACAATAATAAAACTCCCCAGAGTAAACAAAACACACCTAATACGCCTGTGAGTAATGTTCAAAGGAAAAGAATCAGAGACAAAAGGCTAACTTAAGAAACAAAAAAATTGAGTAAGTTTTTGAATCTAAATTGAGTATAAGCATACATAGATCCGCTGGTAAACAAAACAAAAAGCTCACCATTTAGAATAAGGTATGGGTAATTATTGATATAGTAATATATATCATATTTACTCTATATAATATATAGTATATACTGGATATACGTATATATATATAATACCTATATGTATACGTATTAGTATATATTGATATTAGCTATACTAGATATTTATATAGTATAATATATATATATGTGTATATATAGAGAGAGAGAGAGTTAGTTATAATTATATATATATATAATATTATGAAATGGGGATGTAAACGGAAATTTTTTACCATGGATATGTGAATTTGCATTGGAAAAGTATATTTACAAATTTTTTATTTTAATAAGGTGCTTACTTTATTTAATAATAATGAAGAAGAATTTAAATTAGTTTACTTCATTCTTAATTTAAATGTAGTAAATGAAACTTAAGAAGCTGCATTAATCATAGTAAGTTTTTACCTCATGTTGATTGATTAACAATCTTGGTTTTGTTTTCTAATTTAGTATAAAAACGAATAATAATTAAAAAATGGTAGAGTCTAATGAATAAGTTATTAAAAGAACTATAGATAACATTTTAACTTCGCGAATAATAATCACTATGACATGGAAGGCAAGATAACTTTTACTTGAAATCATTAAAATTGAAAAAACTAAAATAAAATATGAAGAGCAAAAATGAAAAATTATAATTGTTTAAAGTAACTAATAAGCCAGAAAAAAGTGTAAATGTAGAGCTGCTACTAGACCGATAACAACATAACTTCTGTAATTTTCTGTGGTCATTGTTTGGAGGATTACAGAATTATTTTTGTGTATCATTTCTAATAGTGTAAGAGTGGGATACACAACTAACGACTTTAAGGAACCTGAATTAATGCATCAGGGATATCCCAGTAAAATATGGAACAATACACGACGGAACAACACTCCCCTCCTATATTGTTGAATACTATAAAATAAATTGGTTTTCTTTAATCTTATTTAAAAACTTTTTTTTTTTTTTTTTTTTTAATACCCCCCTTTTTTTTTTTTTTTTTTTTTTTTATATAGAAATGTATGTTTTAAAAATATAAAGAGAGCTAATATGATATTTCACTTAAGTATGTTGCAAATCCAGTAAAACCTAAATTATTAAATATTGTTATTTCTCCCTAAATAAATTACATTAATATTTAACTGCATCTGTAAATATTTTTCTCTATTAGGGGTTGTAATAACTCCTAAACGGCACCTTGTATCTTCACCAATCAGTCCCTTCAGTCACCTTGACGTACTCCTTCGACTAAAATACCAGCAATATATCTCCAACTACACAATTCAATAAACTAAGATTCTCCCTATATATGATCACCTACAAGTTCCCCTTACTGTCCTCTAAACTCCTTAATATAAACTTACTATTACAAAACGACCTATCTCTTGCAATCACCTTTATTTCCGTTTTCTCTCTGCTCATAAAATGTCTTTTATTACGAGTTACACACCCTTCCAAATCCTATAATCAACCAATCATTTGCACCTCCTTCTGTAATCATTCAAACCAGTACAATGCTAGAAAGATATATTAAATAGAATATCAATAGAGCTAAATGGCTGAATAATGCATAAAATGATATGATAAAGAATATTAAGTACAAGTATATTAGTAGAACAGTTGGAAATAGTAAATACTAATTTTATAAAACAAAACTATAGTAATAATAATATAGTAGTTAATAGTAATGTAAGTAAATGTATTATAAGGTCATAAATAGTGAGGGATTGCATGATCAGCTCTAGGGTGATTGTGTGGTGGAAGATAAACTAAATGTTAAGCATTGTTCTGATGTTTGTTATTTGTATATAGGGTTAACTGCCAATCTATAAAGTTCTTATCAAGAAGAGCAGAGGGTTACTTTCCCACAATAGGTTAGAGCTATTGCATGAGTATCGATGTGGCGTTCAAATAAGAGTCCGTCAAGAGGTGTGTGAGAAAGGGTTCTAAGTTTTGCCAGTAATGTTTATTATGGCGAGTTGATTGTTCTGTATGTGAGAGATTATAATTAGATAATTATTTATTAATTATCAGTTTATTATTATTGTAGTTAATGTATTATTATAACTCATAATCTCATTTAGTAATTGGATATAGTATGAGTTAGTTAATTAATTTAGGGAATGTTGTGATCCTAACAATATACGGATTGCAACAAACTATATTCGCCAGAAAGTGAAAGAGTCTTGCAAGAGAATATTAAAGGATATAGAATTAATGTGAAAAACCATTAAGTGTTAATAGAAATAACTTTGCACTCTTGAATGTTGGGTAAGTTAAGGTCATTTGTATAATGATATATGTACTAACCATAGGTAATAGAGAAAGTTATGATCTAGGAGGGTTATGAGGGTGAATTTGAGATAGGTATCACGTAGGTGTGAGGTGTAGGAGGGAATGTAGAGATGGTTATTAGAAGGTAGTGAGATATATTTTTATTGTGAATTAGGGAGGCATTGCATCATGGAGTACTACAATAGGTAATTGAAGTGACTCTGAATACAAGATTTAGGGATTTAATATTTTAGACTATGTAATTCATGTAAATAATGTTACCATGATAGTCTATTATTATACCATAATTGTTTGACAGCAAAATAAAAATTAGTGAAATGTCAAAATAACCTTGTATTTGTATATATTATGAATGCAATTTTTAACAAATGCTCGTATGTCTCCTGTTTTTTGTTGTGGTTTTATATTTGATGTTATCTTGATTTCTTTCACTTACCTTTTTCTTTTTTTCGCTTTTCATTTTTTTTAATAGTCTCTCTTAGATGTATTACATAGTCTCTATGACATAAAATGTTTTTCACGATATATTATTCTTCTTTAAGATCATGTTATAAAGAAATATTATTTATTGTATTGTCATTTTAACATCTTGAATATATCTAATTAAGATAAAATTAATATAAACAAATTAGTTGATTATGGAATTGAATTAATTAGTCTAATTATTATACCAAATAAACTTGTTTGACAGTAGACAAAATAAAGATAGTGATTATATACTAATAATTTTATCTAAGGCTTTCGACTGAGTATGTTAAGCGCCACTTGTTGTTAGGGCCACACCACATCCATCTACCCCTCATCTAATATAAATGGTATTATATATTATAATTATATTTGGAGATATTAAATATTATATTGAATTGCTTATTAGTATTAGTATTATATTAGTATTATTTATAATGAAAATTACTTACTATCTCAAAAGTTATTATGCTATTCGAGCTTGATATTAATTTATTTATGGTTATAGCCGGTAAACGAGCGCTATATTCAGCTGCTACCCAAGATCTCATCGAAATAACGGGTTAATGTGAATTATAGAAGAGGTGTGGTTCATCCGGACCGATCGCACCCAAGTGGAAGAGAATTTGATAAGATTTTTCTTATGAGACCTCCAAACGATTGTCCTGGAAAACGAAAGAGGAGCTTCATCCTTCTAAGCAATTGTCATTATATTTGAATTTTTCATTTATAAAATATTTTATGTCTGTATTTAATATCTCATCATACCGATATTTTCGAGCAAAAATGATTTTACCAAATTCTGAAACATGCTGCTCGAACACAGATTACAAATGAAATAAAGTTTAAAACATTTTAACACATTCTAAAATCCGCGATCTCGCATTTTTTGCCTTTCAAGCTGTTGCATCTACCATGGACAAAATTGTATCTCTCTCTCTCTCTCTCGGTCTCTCTCTCGCATCCTCTATCTCTTCTTCTCTCTCATCTCTCTCTCTCTCTCTCTTTCTCTCTTCTCGTCTCTCTCCTCTGCTCTCTCTCCTCTCTCTCCTCATCGTCTCTCTCTTCTTCGGTCTACTTCTCATCTCATCTCTCACCTCTCGTCTTTCTCATCTCTCTCTATTTTTTTTATCTTCATCTCTTCTCTCTGTCGCATCGTCTCTTCTAATATGCTCTATTCTGATGTCTCTTCTCTCTCTCTTGTTCTCTCTCAGCACATTACATCCCTCTTTCTCTCTCTCCTTCTACCTTCCCTTCTCCTCTTCCCTTTCTTCCTTCTATTGTCCTTTTTCCCTCTCCCGCCCTTCTATCCAACCACTCATCCTCTTTTTTTCTCTTTCATCTTTGTCCTCATCTTTTCTCAACAAATTCATCGGTTCGCTCTTTCGTCTTCTCTTTCTTTCTCTTTCTCTTTTCTTTCTCTTTCTTTCTCCGATGCTGTCTTGTCTCCTTCTTCTCCGTTCTCTGCCGTGACTCTATGTTATCGCGTTGAGGATTAGCGCTGTCATACTTCTCATGATTCAATTGTTGCGTATTCGTCTCCTCTGCGTCGCCCTCTTCATGTCTGACTTCGTCGGTCTTGCCACTTTTGTTTCACCCAATTTGAAAAAGTTCATTGTGCTGATGTAACTAGATGAGTTACTATGTTTTTCGAGTTTGTACATACTGCTTCATACTCCTTCCACCATCGTGGTCCGTGTGTCAAGCCGTTCTCTCCTGCATCTGTTCCGTTGAAAGCCAAAACGATGGGGCGAGTGAGTACGGTGGGTCGGAGGCTCTTGTCAACTGGTGCTCAGCGCGTCCGGCACTCCATAACCTTGTGGGGCAATGGTTCTGGGCCATGCCATAGGTACTCCTGATTTGTTTTGTGTGTGACTTATCCTCGGTCTTCAGACCAGCAGTACTTATACCAGTGTCTCTGCAAGGGCTTCCTGGGCGGTATACAGACGATCAAAATCAGCGGTCGATCCCAGGGGTTCATTCGCACGCAACGCGCAAGTGACTTTCAGTTCATTGGCGCCACTACTGTCACCCTGGTTGCTCGAAATACTTGAGGGAACAGGAGATACCTGGGCAACTATGCGATCACAAGAAAGTGATGAGACTATTCGCCGATTATCCACAAGTAACGACGTAGATTGTTGAGTGTGTATGTATAGTATGCTGATAGTCGGAGGCAGTTTTGGCGTAAATATGGTGCGACGTGGTACTACGCTAGAGGCTGATCCCACAGCTAGGTATAACACTAGCCGCCGAGGACAAGACTTTGACTCAGCGTTATGGAGACATCATAAGGTCTAGACGTAGGTGAGATGCACGGCTTAATATGATGAGCCAGCTACACACTTCCGGAATAAAAAAGTACGTATTGGGGCTGATAATTAATAGGTTATTTGAATGTAGGTGCACGAGAGGGCATTCAGCAGAAGGCTCTATGGAACGTGAGAGAGCTACATATATGGTAAAGGATTAATTAAAATTGCAAGTGAATAAACGGATTCTACTATACACCATGAGGTCACACTAACACTAAAGACCCCATGAAATACTCAGGTCCAACATTGTGTTGAGAAATGTCATGCGGCGACGGAGGAGGAGGAGGGCATCTCGGTAGGCGGAGTTGGAGTCCGTGATATCTATTATCCTGACACGGCAGGTACGAGGATGGGGAAGTATCTGTCCGTAACTATGTGGAGACTCTCCGAGACAAGAGGGAGGAGGAGAGGCTAGATTTCGAGAGAGTACTTCTGGTCCACTAGTATGGCGCGAGAGCATTGCGAATGGGACAAGTCATAGACCCGGTGAGCCCAGGCAGAAGCGATCACAACACACACTATGTTCTCTATGCGGTCACAACATTAGTGAGCCCAGAGTGATGCACGGAGATGAGGCACTGACAGATGCGAGGTCATAAGTTATTTATGTATCATATAGCGAAGAGGGGCAAGTATGCGAGCTTGAGAGAGTAGAGGTGTCATGGGTACTGACCTTCACAGTCGCCGCATATGAACGCCATGTCGTAGAGCTATATATACCATGTTGCTGAGAGAGGCGCGGGAGAGATGGCGCCGCGAAAATCGCTAGGTGTCTAGCTATTGCGCTGCGCGGGTCGCCACTCTTATAGAAATAGTTATGTACTGGAGTGAAGACCGTATTTTGACACCCGAGATGATCCGGATGATATTTTACTTATATTGTTCGAGGCTGACGCAACTTTGAGTCGGCGGTATATGATAGATGTTTTATGTTATAATTGTATGAAGCGGTATTTAATAACAATTATACCTATAAATATAACATACTATTTTAACGATGTATAATCTGCGTACCGAGAGAGTACACTGCGATACTAGTGACGGAGAGCGGACGTCTATATATGTATATATCACTATCTCAATGATGAGAGCGCGAGAGGTCCAGGGTGGCACGGAGCTAGAGACCTGAGAGATCGGCGTGAGACGGCAGAGCACGCGATATGCGCTATCGGACTCATCTGAGATTTATCTAAATGTGCAATATCGCGCCCGTGTTGCAACCACTACAATATATGATATATATATTAATAGTGTGGATATATATAATCGTATTATATCTTAATAACCTATAGTCCATTGTTAACCTAATTACATCATCCATACCTATATACCGTCTACCTGAGTTATAAAATATCTGTTAAAACTCTCTCATATAGCTGACTTACGATTCAGTATGAATATATATAATAAGTAATACTACTCCACATAGTTTTAGGGAGAGATTTTATTTTTAATTTTCCTGCTTCTATTGAGAGCGTTCAAGCTTATATGTTTCAACTAAATATATATCTATTTACATATATATTTATCGTCATCGAGAAACTTGAGAGAGAGAGGGTGTCAGGGTTAATAATTAGACGTGGGTCTAGTCGTGCGGTCGTCTCAAGGATCTTGTTTCGACTGTATGTTATGGTTATTGTTCATTACCAGTCACCTAGCATGTAGGCTATTTCTGTCTCCGATGCTGATGAGCGCTCATCTACTAACTCCAGGAGATAATTCAGCGGTATAACTAACTATAAAAGTTAAGGTGAAGAAATGAAAGAGAAATATTAAATGATATATATTAAGTATAGAGTCATCGAAATATATATATGATATGATAGAGTTAATCATATATATATATACTATATTACATATATATATATATATATATAAAGTTATAATAGTTATATTATAATATATACGGTTAAGTCTATACAGGTGTGAGGTCAGTATATCTTAATATATTTAATTAAATATGATTTTAAGTCAATAAATCGGTAATATAGGGCTGATTTATATCACTAATTTTAGTTTTTACGTTATGCAAAAAGAATTTCAGGTATTTGCTTAATGCTTGGATCTATCCTTAATGTCTATGTTCTTCTATATATATCCAATCAAGTAATCTACTTCGCTACTATTAAAATAAATGTAGATAATTTACTTAAATTAACCTGTTAAAGAGGTATTATGATTGTAAATGATCATCCTTTGATTATATTGTGATGATGAGGAATATAACTGAGAGTGACAATAAAATGTAAGTGAGAATGAATATATAGTTACAATAATATGTTAGATTGTTATCTTAGTATATGAGGGTGGAAGGTCTCGTATAAAAGAGTATCAGTCCTACACCAGCTCAGAAAATTATATGAATAAGACAGGAGGTGGCAATGATTAATATTATAATATAAGATATTATTCTAAAAGAAATGGATGAAAAAAAATGAATCAGTATATGATTAGCTCCTCACTATTATCTTTATTTGTAACCTCGTTAGATGTTCGGTATCTCGCTTATATTTTCACTACCTACCATTTTTCAATACAGTTAAGCCAAGAAATTTACCCTCAGTGATCGATTCATTGTCAGTTTGCTCTTACAGTTTCTTACAATATGACTGCTTTTATCTTCCTTCGTCTCTTTTGAGAATCTGTTAACTAATTAATATTAGTACTTAAATTTTGCTACTAATGCGATTTACTTAAAATACAATATATACATGGGAAATAATCAATCTTAAATTATCTATCAATAGTAATATTTGGCAACTGGAAAGCAAAAGATAAATCAGCCAGCAGGCAATGGATGATGGTTGCCACATCTCAATCACGCTGGGCGGGTCTGCTACCTGCCCAAATGTCCAAACACAAATATTCATCGTCCGAAACAATTACGGCACTAGGAGGTTCGCGCCCTGATTCTCTTCTCTGTGGCGCGTGTAACCATATTCTTGTTCAACCCTCCGGGAAACTGTCCAAAGCCCACACTAATATTTACTTCACAAACAAAACAACGAGAGAGAAAAACATTAATATAATAAAAAATATAACACTACTCATGTATCAAAAACTATATCTTCAGAACAAGAAAACAATGTTTAATGTAGAACAAATCAACAAACAAACACACTCAAAGTTTCATAACATCATTTCTACTTAGTAATCATGAACATTATTAATCGAAACTAAGTTTTGGAACTCATCAAAAATCCCAAAAATGTTAACTTGAGTTAATAATAAGCCAACACATCAAATGATACAAAATCACATCAAAATAACAATACATTTGGAGTCCATAAGAACCAGTTAACCCGGAGATGAATCTCTTACAATTCAGTTCATGAAAAAGAAACAAGCACAGATATCCCACGATTATAAGGTTGTTACACTTATAGGTTAACAATTGAACCTCCGCACGTATAGTACAATGTGTAAAATAAAAATGATAAATGTTTCCTCCTTTGTTGAGTTGTGATTCCTCATCGTCTTCTTTACATATATCAAACACTACTATTGTTCATTTCTCTAGCTGGATAACATAAATGACTTGTCCCTATCACCATTAGTATCTATTTCCTAGTTGTCGCCTTGTCACATCACTACTGATCGATTGTTTTCATGTTATTAGTTGTTACTACTTGTACTTTCTTCGTTGATGAAAGTTTCAATTCCCTTTCTGTTAGAAGATATAGGAAAGCCATTTAATTTCTACTCCTTGATTGAATTTGAGCAGGGGTTTCTATTGGTAACGATGCGAGATATCATTCGTGATGTTGAGAATATCAGCCGTAATAAGCTTTCAACATGCTCAGCATCCATAAAAGGAAAAAGGGCTGTATGTCTCTCTCCTATCATTGGGGCGTGCATGGTGTATGTTAGGGAATTGCATCTGTGCTGCGATTTCGTACGTCTTTCTTCCGACGATTCCGACTGTTCATTTTCTCCGGCTACTGTTCTGCATCGTCTACCTCAGTTCACATTATGTCAGTATAGATTATTTCTCTTCTCCTACTCTTAATGTTATCTTTTGTTCCCCTGTTTTACAGTGGTGTTCTCGACAACAGTTACCATGGTAAAGTCTATTCCTCTAGGCTAGTAGTGTCCTATATGCATTTACGACAGCTAATACAATCACAGTGATGATATGGTAGTAATACCTTGCTTATACTTTTCCGGTAATAACGCTTCGTCTGGGCATATAAACTTGGATGGTTATGAGTTATCATGTGCATGATAGCGGTGAACGCTCACTTATACTGTTACTCGCCAAACATCGTAAAACCTAAAATTATATGATCTTCAACATCTTTATGCGCTAGTGATGAATGTACACTGCCTTTCATACATCATATTAGGAAACATTATTTTCCCAACAAATATTTTACCCACATATGAACTGTTCCTTAATTAGAAAATCAGCATTTTATAATACATTTATATTTTGTTATTTCCTTTTTCTTTTATGTACGCAATTTCTTCTTGTTTCACACTTTGCACTCTCCATTAGCGTGTGCGTTAATTGATATCCTATGAAATATTGGAAATCCACATTATCCGATCTCGGTATAACATTCACAGTATCGTAACTGTTTTTCTTATTTTTATGTTCATACTTTGCTATCTCCTTTTAACGATTATAACGACACGTAGCCTCACCCGTATCATTTCATACGTCACATTTATGACCTCGGTTTGTCTGAGTTCTTCATACATAGTTATAACACCACAACGTTTACTTCTTGTATCTCTCTCCTATTCCTTCTTTTCTTCTTGTGTCCTCAAACTCTTCAGTTTTTTATATCATGCTTCAAATGATATTTCTTAATGCCAATGGGTTGCTTATCTTCTGATATTCGTTCAACCGGACAGGTATCTCCACAAAATTTGCACTTTCTTGCCCTCTAGCATTTCGCGAGCGGTATTGACGACATAATCTGAGTATCCGCCCGAAAGGGGAATCACAGGGGGCCCAGTTTGTTTAAGTAAGCGTATCTTGTTGAGCAGCATTACAATGTGACACCGGTCATTCTTTTACGCGCCATAACCTTCACCCCACTGATATCTACCCCTCAGTTGGGCCCCGAGTAGAATGCGAATGTTTGCTTCCACAACTCATGGAGGAACAGACTGTTTTCCCATCATCTAATCCGAACACGAATCTCTTATTACACTTCTATCTATATCGTCATCCTCTCTAAATCAAATTGTTCAGCAGCAAGCTTAGAGGAGCAGCCGTAGAACCAGCTCGTTAAATCCCTGATACTAGCGGTTTATGGGGGCAACAAATATTGATATCCCAAACCCCTCTTAGTCCAATGCAAGATGAAAATTCACCTCAACCGCGATCCATCCCTCGGTTTGATAACTCACCGCGTATCTAAATATGATTGTTGGTTAAATTGCGTGGTACCCGCTCTCTCGCGCTCTAAATTAATATATCTTATAAGTAATTGACCCGATTTCTTTTTCGGGTTTTCCATTTATTTCCGCCCAATCACTCCGGTCCCCTTTCTTCTTCGCATTTTCTTGTGATACTTTTTCGTATCCAGCAGGAGGAACCACTCCGAATCGGGTGCAGAGGTACATATATGGCCCTCTGGCGGGTATCTCGCTTTAGGTTCTACAGATAGAATGAAGATCCCACGAAAAGCGAGAGAGAGGAGCGAGAAGATTTACATCTTCGCACTGAAGCAAAGGCTTACTACTTATTCTTATGTGTTTTTATACTTTATAGCAGTATACCATGGGTATAAAAAAGGTACTAGAATACGGAGGGCTGCTGCTTTCCATTACTCTCGTAAAGGCACTTAGTAGAGATTTTGACGATCTTATCACAGATTAAGGATAAATTTAGGGTAATACTGCTGTGAGGACAAAAGAGATTTTTTTGTTTTAACCATGTTTCTTACCTAAAGATTGACCATGGGATTCCATAAAAAGTATTTGCTGTTCTCTGATAGATATGTGTAGTGTTTTTGAGGTAAATTTTTTGTGTTTTTATGGTATTTTTTTAAAATGGATTTTCCGCACTCAACATGTACCAGCATGTTTCGCGAGGTGAATGTTATATTCACTAATCCTTATTGTCCGCGTTTTTATGCGTGTCTGAAGATGGTGTGTATTGGAGCTCATTGAGATCGGATAATTCGCTGGGTCTCTCTCTACATGTTATCTAGAGGACTCGGCTATTCTCAAATATTCCAATGGATTGTCAATGCTCACCCTTATTCAGGAAAGAAGTGAGATATATGGAGTACTTGACGAATGTTTACTTATTTAACCTAAAGATGCTAACATGATTATCTTCCGCCATTTGATTGGAGATATGATGATCAAGTATTGGTAGTATTTCTTTTCTTGCGGATTTTGGACATCATATTACGCAACGTAAAAATGGATGATATGTGATAAATTGAATTATTACTCAGCATAGAACTCGACACAATATATTATTTATGTTGTACGTGTTTGTACTATTAGTATTTAAGTATTCTCTTGGCGCATGTTCTATAGGAGAGAAATATCTAGTAGGTCCACAACGAGGTAACAGTAAATATTAGTAATGTATTACGTGCAACGTTGCTAAATGATTAATTAACTTAATATATCATGATTTTATACAAATTGAGAATGAATGAGACTCAGGGTATTTTCCAATCTCGATCGGTTGAATGCTACGGTCTGGCTCACCTGATGTTATCGCTTTCTTAGACGGCCTCCTTTAGATAGTTCGGACTCTATCCACTAGAGTCTCTACGTATCACCAGTCCCAATAATTTAATAATCATACGATTTTTCAGTTACATTAGACCCGAGCATTATTTTTCTCCCACTAAGATTTTTGTGCATTCATGAGTTTGCTCGTTACAGTTTTAATATAAACAATATAGATGTATGTATCTTGCTGCACTTTTGAGGAGGGAATATACTGGGGTTAAACTGTCTTTTATTTTTTTATAAATTGATAAAGAGGAATTAGGTAATTTAATTATGATCTAAGTAAGGCTAGTGAAGACTCTGAAAATGCCCGAGTTTAGGGGCGAAACCTCAGTAAATAATAAATATAAATCTCTTAGTAATGTATGTTCGGGTCATTGCTCGATATAGTAAATATTGTTTGGCCACAAAAGACTTTGTTATGATAAGCATAAAGTAACAGAGAGTCGATTGACAGCAGAGGCACAATTGAGAGTAGGGATGAGAGTTTCACAACAGCACTGTCCGCCTCTGCACTAAATATATATATGTATAATATAATACTGATTAATATATATTAATTTAATGGAGGATCATGATATTATATATATATATATAGTATAATTAAGTATATGATATATATAAGTATATAAGTGTATATATATATAAGTTTAATATATTATATATTGATTTATAATATATATAATTATAATATATATATATAATATATATATATATATAGTATTAATTAATTGAATAATGATAGTTATTCAGAAATCGTTAGAGGTATCATATATAAATATAGATATAGCTAGTTATATGAAGTTAATTAATATCATTTATTGTGGGTATGTATAATAGTATTTATATTAGTATGTATATAAGTGATATATATTGTATGTTATATATACTAGTAGATGTGTAGGTCCTAGATATGTATTGTAGTGTCAATATAACCGTTGGATCTCATATCATTAGTTATATTATTATAAGTGACTATATTTATCTATTAAATGTACCCCCATCTGATGCGGGATACCAGCTAGGTTGAGTGGTGTGTGGATGAGAGTGCTGGATAGGATAAAGAAAAAGGTAAAATAAGGTTTGATAACATAATGCCAGAAAGGTCGCATAGAATCCTAAGGTATAACTTTCTATTTTGGTGGGTAAAGCTTGATGGGGCGGGGCAGCCACGCACACATAGTTGAGTAATGGCATTTTGGTACGTAAGATGATAGTTGGTGTCAAACTTAGGGCTACTTGGATGCATGGAGGGCTGAACATGGGTGTTATTCAAGTGGTGATTTAGGATCTGTTTTTCTGTTTGAGAAGATTTTTATTTACAATGTTGTTCATGCAGGCTATGATGTAGGTTATCCTTACGAGGTTTTATTTGAACACTGAAAAGAAAGCAGTGGTGGGGCTTTGTGGCTCCGGTCTCAAGCCTCAGCAGAAACGATGGGTTAAAGCTGTGAAGAGTTGTGGAGGTGGTGTGGTATCCGGTGGTCGTGATAAGGTTTGACTCTGCCAACGGCCCCGGGGTTATTAAGTTGTGATATAAGTCTATACTCAGGACTTCTCTAACAACCCAATATGAATCCGCCTGAAGAGGATAACGGTGAGTATATGTATTAAAAGTTTAAATGAAGAAAACTATATCCCGTTTTGGAAAGAAATTTCTGTTTCATATTTATTGAGGGGGGGAGGAGGGCAGAGATATGCAAGAATAGTGCCCAAGAAGAATATTATCGTGTTTTGCTTTTATAAGTTAACCACTCAAGTGGATTAATTTGCCAGGCTAATGCTGTTGGTTTTGAAGCAATGATTTTTTCTTTAATAAACATTTCAAGAAGGGCTCAGGTGTTATATAATAAATTCGATTAATAATTTGGGGGAAATGGTATGTGTCTGGAAGTGAGATATCATTAAAACTTAGTGCTCATTCTTAAAATGAATGGAGCTACGTTCGGGTTGCTGAGAGGAATCAAAGCAGGTAATATGAGACTTCGATGTATGCTCTCTGGGTAATGTAGTATGGGTCTTCGGATTGTATTAAAGCAGAGGTTTGACAGTTTTCCCAAATATCTCTTTATAATGTTTGATTGTCTGTATTAAATGTCTTTAATGATTTTACCGATACTAAAATTTTCATCTTGTATAGCCTTTACATTATTTGATTAAAAACAATAGATTTACTTTAATATCATTACGGTATGATTGTCTATATATATTTATAAAGATGGAATAAGTTTTCATAACAATTTTCATAACAAAAATTGTTAGCAGTTATAATTGTAATTAAAAAACTTCTGTAGTATGAACAAAAAACTATCTCATATAGTTATTAGATTAAAATCTGATATGTAATGTAGTTTAGAAAACAAAATTATAAAGGCAGCGAGCATCTATCCCACTTAATTGTGCGTTTATTGTGGGGTATTATTTATGATATGAAAAACGAACTGAGAGAGCAATTCGTGAGACGTAGGTGTTGAATAATAAGGCATGTCTTTCCCTCGGGTATAGTGAGGTTGGGTGATGTTGTGTTCTATTCGCTTGAGAGTTGATCGTTCATAGCTTAAATGTTTGAATTACTACTGGTGGTCGGGCAATTTTATTTCACTAAGTTTGGGCGGGAGAAATGTATTTTTAGAAAGGCATCGGCCGTACGTAATCAAACAAGTTTGAATTACGAATGTGGTAATCGGTGCGGGTCGTAATTTAAAGCTGTTTTTTTTTAAGATTGTTTTTTTTTTCCTAAAGAAATTTTTTTGATACTCGATAATTAAAAAATTTGTTGTAAAATAGATAGCGCGAAACAAGGACCGAAAAACGTGAGAAGCTGAAGAGAGATGAGAAGATAGAATCGAAGAATCTGATGAGGAGGAAGAGGCAGGTAAACCATTGGAATGGAATGATGGATGATGATCTGAGCGGAGGGACCGATGATGCGATGATGACGACGACGATGACGCACGACGGACTTAATTTGTTTTATGTAAAGAATAATTTTTATTATAGTATTATTACCTTCCTTTCCACATATACATATATAGGTATA
>JABUQX010132718.1:7500-21153 GCA_015478945.1 Trachelipus rathkii | reverse complement strand
CATTGTCTTCGTTCAGTTCGTTTGAGTGTTTAACCGTTTTCACTTGCATTTATCGTGAAACGCTTTTCATATTGTGCGCTTATACTTCAACCTCTGACATAGTCGTAGAAATTTTTAATAGATTTAATTAAAAATATATATTTACACAAAAAGTTCGATGAAACTGTAAACGGTGATAACACAGAGTGTAATTTTGGGGGGCCATGCAAGAAAAGGGTAAATAACATTTTAGAAAGCTGAATACCTTCATTGGCAGAGAGTTAATTGGAATAGGATGTTTAGCTCATATTCTGCATAACGCAGTGCAATGTGATAGCAACTGCCTCCTGTTGATGTTGAAGCTCCAATTGAAAAATAAATTGTTCATTTTTATATTTATACCATTCGAGTAGAAGAGGTTAGAATTTTGCGATTTTGTCGAAATTAGTATAAACAGTTTCTTGGATATAGCAAAAGAAGATGGCTTGTTTTAATGCCAGGAAATTGAAAGAGTGTTGAAACTCTTCCCTGGACTGAAATCATACTTTGACTGTCAGAGCAAATGTTCAGAGGTTTTGAAATGTTTTTTGAAAATCCCTTGCTGAAAAATGATTTCCTTCATTACCAGGCAGCAGCTTTACACAAAGTTGTTATGAAGATTGAAAGGCATAAATATTTCAATAATAAAAATTGCTAAATATACAACATGAAGAAACATTACAGTCGAGTAAAGACCATGTGTTTTTACCACATTCAGTTCGAGGGCTACTTAGCAAGCTTGAAGAAGAGGGAGTAGATTATTCTGAGGTAAAGACCGTAAAGCAAATAGTTTTGGATTTTATGATATTTTTTTGAAGTACTTGGATCAGTGGTCAGTTACATTTTCAGATTTTTGAATTTTTTGGGTTGGATTTCGCTAAGGAAAACCCCAAGTTGTTCACAAATTAAAACAATTATCCGTTGAAAAGAAGTTTTTGACCGCAAAAATGATTCAGATTTGTTTGACGAGTTTACGTGTTGGACCAAATATATACGAAAGTAGACGAATGGAATGCTTCTAATCTAGTAACAAAGACAAAACGGTGGGGTTGAGTATTTACTCTCCTTAAGAATCATAATATTTCTCATCAACATTTGTCGGCATTAGTTCAATACTTTCTTTGTTTTCCTGGAACAAATGCCTCCACAGAATGTGTGTTTTCTCATGTAAATAAGATCAGGACTTCTGAAAAAACCCAACTCAAACCTCAAACTTTGAAAGGAATTCTTACTGCCAAAATAAATTTTGATCAAGCATGTATGGAGTTCTACAATTTAATTAAATCGTCTCCAGAAATGCTGAAAAAAATTTCATCTAGACGAAAAATACTGGAACTGAAGGTAAATTATATATATATATATATATATATATATATATATATATATATATATATATATATATATATATATATATATATATATATATATATATATATATATATATATATATATATATATATAGTGTTTGTATCTGTGTGTTTGCGTACATGTGTGTCAAAGAAAGCGACTCACTAACTACAAGAAACCAAGCCTTTCGCTATAACAGAGGACTTTCCTTCATTTTTGCCATTTTAGGACGTCACTGGCTTAGCGGGGGTGTTACAGGAAAAGCTCATGGGAGTGGGCTCGATTTAGCCAATATGAGTTGAGAGGTCACGGCTATGCTGAAGCCTCGTCCATAAAAGTTGAATTCAGAGGTGTCCAAGTTATTTTAAAGAAATCCTTTCCCAAAGCAATGTTCACTCACTGTGTAAGCCATTACTTAAATTTGTGCATATCTAATACATTTAAAGTTCAGGCTGTAAGATATGTGATGTGTATAATATCAGAGATACGCACATTTTTTCGAGCCTGTACAAAGCGGAACTTAGAGCAAAGAAATTAAAAAAATCAAAACAAGATTGTGAGGATGATAACGAAAATGCTCTGTGAAACAAGATGGTAACGATAGGCAAAGGCTGTATTATTTGGAACATAGATCAGTGAATTGACAAGTGAACATTCAAATATAAACATACTGTTGAAAATACTTGCTGTACTTCCTGCTATAACAGCTTCAGTTGAACAAAGCTTTTCAAAAAAAACTGAAATTAGTTAAAACGCATTTGGGAAAATATAACAAGTGAGAATAGTTTGAATGGATTTGCTCTACTCGTTATTCGTAGAGACTTGGCTCTATAGAAATCACCAACGATTATTTTGCTGGATCTGGGATTGCGCGACGTTTGCAGCTTGTTCTGTAGTCTAGTTAAAAATCAAAACTATTTTGTTCATAATTAATGTTTTCCTACTATTTCATTTCTACAACAGCATTGGAAATACGTAACCTAAAACGTTTTTAAAAAAAAAAAAAAAAAAATTTAAATAGAGTTTGTAAACAAAAGATGGAGATTATTAACGAACGTTAAAATATTGATTTAAAAATTTTTTATGATCTTTAATATACTTATAATAATTTTAAATTTATGCAAAGCAGAATTTTTTTTCCATCTTTCCAAATTCTCTTAAATAAATCTCTCATTTATCTCTATTGCATTATATCTCACATACAAATTCTAAGGGAAATCTAAAGAATCTCAATTTTCCCTTTAAAACATTAATTTTTATCATCGGGATATGGGGAGCGGCAAAATTCCAGCCCCCTCCTCGAAAAAATATTCTGCGTCCTCCACTGAAAGTATTCTCTCTCTCTCTCTCTCTCTCTATCTATCTCTCTCTCTCTCTCTCTCTATATATATATATATATATATATATCTATCTGTTACTATCTATATATATATATATATATATATATATATATATATTAAAGAATTATAGAATTTATACTCTTCTATTTATAATTTAAATATAAAAATTATATATAAAATTTATATTAATAGTTACATAGCATTTATTTACCTAAAACAGGAAAAAGTACATCATTTAAAACTGATACTTCCTTTTATTATACAACCTAATCTCATTCCACTTGAATTTTTTTTTTTTTGAGAATAACTAAAATGAAATGTGAAGTATTCTTATTTAATGGTAATTAAAGACAGAGTGTAAACTGCAGGTTTTTTTTTCTTTTTTTGTATTTTTTACATGTTACTACCACTTACGGGCAAAGCTTTTTTAAGGAGTGGCAGAATAATTAGAGATAGGATCCTCCCAAACCTTTAATTCTAACGCATATCTCTCAGGTGAGCACAGACTGAGGCTTTGAAGAAAGGAAGATGGAATACAGCAGGAAAAAACAGATGATGGTTGGGAGTTCCACAGAGAAGAGGTGGCTGGAAAGGAGGCACCACAACGAGCAAGCATTGGGGTTTCTAATATTCACACAAAATTCGTACGTGAGAAGATCACCCTTTGTGCAACTAGGGCGGCGCAGTGGCAGTAAAATGCGAGAGGTCAATTCCCTCCAGCACCTACCGTTGTACTACCTATTGAAAAAGAGATAGTGCGCCAACGTCAAGTCGGAGTTTGAAAGTAGGAGACAGTTTATTGGTCTTTTAGCATTAGACTCAGCCCGATAAAAAAGGAGGATGGAATCGGAGCCCACAAAATGAGAGAACAGTATTCTGTACAAGGGCGGATAAGACTATTATATAACTGGAGTAATTGTTCCGAAAAAAAAAATTCCCAAAACCTGAACAGAACTCGCTGATTCTTAGCGGCCACTCTAGCAACTGATGTGATTTGAAGTTTCCAAGATAATTTGTAGTTTAGGTTCAGACCAAAAATGTTTATGTTATTAACAGGCGAGACGTTAGAGCCGTCGAAAGAGAGAGGAAAGTTGGAAGGCATTTTTGAGAGGGAGATATGAAGAAGGAAGTTTTTGAAGCTAAATTTCACAAGGTGGAGGCGGTTCCACCGGGAAATCCCATCCAGATTGGCAAGAACAGAATCTGAAAGCTGGAATCGATAAGCAAGTCTAGTTGCAAAAGAAGAAGCAGATTTGAAGTGAGTAGAAGAATGGAGAGGTGAGTCATCGGCATAAGAGTGAACAGAGTTAGAAGTGCATCTGAGAAGGATGAAAATGAAGAATAAGTAGGAAATGGAACAGAAACTTGAGGAACACCACAATTGACAGAAAATGAGGAAGAGGTAGCTCCATCAACAAGTGCTGATATGGAACGATCTGAAAGAAAGGTAGACATGAGTAAGCAAAGAAAATGAGAAAACCTAAAGGAACGAAGCTTGGAGAGTGGTGACGCGTTCCACACCCGATCAAAGGCTTTCGATATGTCAACCGCCACCACACAAGTCTCCCCATAATCCTAAGGGCAGAAGATCAGTAAGGATAGTATGTCACCAGTTTACCTCGAACGTCGAAAGACATGTACTGGTAATCTGAAAAAGAGAAAGATTTCAGATGATCCAGGAAATGAGAGTTGACCAGAGTTTCAAAGATTTTAGACAGAATACAAGTGAGAGCAATAGGACGATAATTAGAAGGTTAAGAGCGCCTACCCATCCCATTGGAGATTACGATCACTACTTTTTCGGCAGACACAGAAGCATCTTCAGTGTCAAAGCAGGATTCATTCCAAGAATAGTTATCGAAGAAGAAGTACAATGCATCCCAATTAGGCCGATTAAAGTGCCAGAAAGTACGTTTGGGTCATGGTCGAGCTGCTGGATAGAAAGTAATTATAAATAAGTGCTACAAGATTGTGGTCAGAGTTACCGATAGGTGGGAAAATTGTGTATTTATAACCAGTAGTGGTGAAACGTAAGTCGAGCTAGTATAAGATTTGGTTGGTGTGATCTTGAGATAAGTGTAGGTTTCCTAAGCCACTGTCCCAGATCGTTAAGAATAATGAATAATTTAGCCTCCTTCCCACCTCTCTCAGTATGAGAGGAGCCCAACCACTCACTGTGATATACGTTGAAATCTCCTAAATAGAGGACATCAGCATTTGGGTGAGATGTAACACTCATGAGAGGTTGTAAGATATTAAAAAAGATAACTGGATCTATTCCATTAGGGGAGCAGTAGCAGAAACACAAGATAATAATAGTAGAAGGAAGACAGGTTTTAAGCCATAGAACATCGAAATTAAAATTCACGGTTTACGAGACATGTTACTGGGGTGTTGATGTTTATATAGGCATAGATCCCACGATTCAGACGGAAATTGTAAAATAAGTTATAATTGAAGATATTCAGGTTATAAAGAAAGAACTAGGTACAAGAAATCTAAAACTCTCCACATTTCAATTCCCTCCAACAGACGAAATATCATAAGTGATTACTAATCGTCAAAAATTATCAGACTTATAAATATACAACTGCGTTTTTATTTTAAATGATTCACTTGGAATTTAAAGTGTGAATGAAAAGACAAAAAAAAAAAAAAAAGACGTCAAAAATATAGGTCAAGGCGCAGGGACATATAAGAACTAATAAGACCAAATGCTTGTTAAATGAAAATGTTTTACACAATTAATCAGGAGGAGTGCATGGTGACACTATACAACTAAGCATGTACAAAACAATATACAAGTAGATTTTATGAGATCATATTCATAGGTAGTTTCATTATGTCGGCTATTCTTCTCATGAGATCCAATGCAGATTATAGTTTCAAACAGAATATTGAAGTAAACTTTGGTATGACACGAACCTGGATAGAAAAAGAGGTAGGTGGTTTAAATTAAGCACATGCTAAGCAGTAGCACTGTTAATTGTATGAAACTTGCCTTATGATAATACTTAAAAGATTTGTCAACTTCAAGGATCAGTTCTCTCAATTTATTTTCAGTTTACAACAGTACAATGAAAATTTGATTGCCGAAATGTTAAATCAAATTTGGTTAAAAGTTTTGGATATATTTAAAATGAAGCCAGCTCAATTATGATTTTGCTTTAAAAAAAAAAAGAAAGAAAAAGAAAAAATTACCTTTAGACATATTTGAAATAAATCTGGCTCATTTCTTATTTTGCTCAAATCACATGGGGCACAATTTGAATTTCTTAATGGATAAATCTCATTCAACAGACAAACATGAAACGTGTAAAAAATTATAAAAAAAAAAAATCACAAAACTGCTACTTTAAAAACTCCAATGCTCAAAGATTAACAAGTAAGCGACTCGGCTTTCTATTCTGTGCATTAAAAGGTTTTATTTTTAAAAAAATCTGATTATATTTATTTTCATAGCCTCTTCTCGATAGCCGCTTACCGAAACGTGTTTAAGAAACTATTATGAGAGAAAATTTACAGGATGTTACTTCAGGCTTATGTCTAAATACCTATCCTAACCGAGATGTGACAAAAATGTTTATGTATGGATTTTAGAAACAATACATATTCGGGAATATGTAATAGTAAAATATTTTGATGCTACAATCAAATCACTTATTAATTGTTTTAAATGTTGAAATGTGAAATTATCCTTATGATACTTAAATATCAAAGTAAATTCTCTAGTAACCTTTTCTGAAAGTAAATGGGTAATAATTAAATTACCATTATGAACAGACACTTCGGTAGTTAGACTGTTAAAAAATATTACAAACATGAAAAAATAAAGCTTTATCTAATATATTTTGATGGAAGATACAGGAATATTGTTGGAGAAAAACCAAGATGAGTAATAATAATAATAATAATAATAATAATAATAATAATAATAATAATAATAATAATAATAATAATAATAATAATAATAATAATAATAATAATAATAATAATAATAATAATAATAATTTTTTTCATTTTATCATTCCTCTTCCCGATTAAGTTAACGAAACTAGTAGTCTCCTCCTTGGTCTATTACCACATGTTCTCGTTTCCTGAATCTGTAGCAGCTCCAACAGGTTGTTATCACTACTAATTCTCTAGTTCACACAAAAGACATTTGCTTCTTCAGGGTAATTTATTTCTTCGACACAATCCTGGATATTTTATAACTTTCCCTCTTTTAGATCACAATATCTGACTAATTTACTCTCTTGAACTATAACTTCATAACAAAATTAAAGATTATTTTTTTCAGTATTCAATCTTTACCAACTTTCTCAGACATTGTCCATATTTTTTTATTCCTTATAGTTATATTCTTCTCTTGTCTAACTAATTTCTTTTCCAAGGCATTTTCATTTTTCATTTCTGCTTTTAATTTTATTATTTCTCCGTTTAATGTATTCAATTCTTACAAGTGACTATTTTTAACTTTATAAAAATTTTATCTTTTGCTCTACTGCAGACATCTCCACAATGACTCTGACAAGGTGCCAAATATCCTACTTGACTTACGAAAGCAAGGTAGCTTAATGTTAATTCCATATTTTAAAAAAATATTGCTTTAAAGAAGTAAAATTAGGTCAAATTTTTTACCACGGTTTTACCCAATTATAATTATTATCAAGATTTTTATGAAATCTTTTACTAAAAAACACGTGTTCAAGGATTATTTGTTGATTACCAATTAAATTACAATAACTTTTATAAATCTGAAAAAAAATCTGGTATATGAAATACGTCACAAAATCAAAGGCTTTAGAAGTTATTATTTTTATGAAAATGAAAACAATTCAAGATTATGTAAACATAAAATAGTTTGAACCCCATCTCAAGCTTACCATATCGGGTGCAAAGCAGAAAACTTATTAAAAAGTAAATATCTCCAGTAAGTTGTAGAACAAGTTTTACTTTAATATTTTTTTCAAATTTTAAGGTTTAAAAATATTAAACAAATAAAAAATTGGATATATATATTTTTAAAACCTAAGTACAAAAATAATGAAAAAATTCTTACAATATCACACAGTCTCTTAGCTTTATAACCGCTACAGAATAAATTTTACATTTTGATTTACAGAAACGACAAACTAGCTTTTTGCGATAGCTCTGAAGTAGTCTTGTTTAATTTAAGTTAGTGTTTTTAATTTTTATATCAACAAAATTACTTTAATGTACATAAGAGGTATAAAAATAAAATGTAATAAAAAAGTATTAGCAGAGAAGTAAGAAATCTGTGAATGAATAGGAACAAGATCAAAGTAGAGATGAAAAGTAGACCCATAATTTATTAAAACTTTATATATATATAAAAAATGATTAAAAAAAAGAGGTGAATTTCCCATCACTTCTATAATCCCAAGGCCTACTCTTACTAATCAGGTGTTTACTTCATTTATATATATATATATATATATATATATATATATATATATATATATATATATATATATATATATATATATATATATAAAGATAAGAGTCTATATATAAAAATATATATTTATATATATATATATATATATATATATATATATATATATATATAAACTTTCTTTAATGTGCTTTAATTCTTCTCAGAGGATACTTTATCCCCTTTTCAGATGGAAATCAAACTTAAGGCCGGCCATCCCAAGCCTGTCGCCACCTAGTGTTCGCAGCAGTGTTTTAATTTTTGCCTCCCAGGAAGATAAAACCTGACTGCTACAAGTGGAGGATTGCAAACCAGCGTGGTCTCTATGAATATTTCTATAAATATACATATATGTATTTATATATATATATATATATATATATATATATATATATATATATATATATATATATATATATATATATATATATATATATATATATATATATATACGGTATATATATCCCTCCCTTCAAGAATGCATATTTGGAATCAATAAAAGCACCATCCTCACACTACTAAGGATGTTTTTCGCAGGCTAACAAAGACACAGGATATCTCTTGCTAGACCGCCGTGATTTGAAGGACACCAGAAACAACTTCAACACTCTTTTTCTAACGGATCTCTGGGCCCGCCCTGCTGTGGTGGCACAATATCTCGAGGTAGCCCGTTTGTCATAGGGCGACAAAATAAATAAATAAATAAATAAAATAAATGATATAAATAAATAAAAAATAAATAAATTAAATAAATAAATTAAATAAATAAATAAATATATATATATATCAAATATTTAAAACATTTTAAAGACTAAATGCACTAAAAATGGCACAAGTTATATCTCAAAAAATCTAAACTTATTTATGGATAACTTTAGAAAATCTTCCACAAGCAGTTCTGACCAAAGGTAACCAGACCATGACACTAATCTCTCCAGGACGACAAGAAGGCAGAGATAAAATATGACCAAGAGGCCATATTAATTGATCGGGCATAGATACAACTGGGTAACTTCGAAAATTCCAAATTAGAATAATACTACACAAACCAATCAGTCCTTGAAACAGAATATTGAAGAAGAATTTGAACCTTTTCTTCTTATTCACTTTAAGGAAACATATATATAATTAGACCTGTAAATTAAAATTAAATAACTTTTTTTCTTTTTTTAGAAATAACTATACAAAATAAACAAGATTTAAATTATATAACCATTTATTTTAGATATTGGCACCAGAAAAATTCTTTTGGAATAAGTAATAAATTTTTTTCTTTTTTTTTATTAAATAAAAGTTTGCACCTCACAGACATTACTTTATTCCAGGAGGGGTACTACTTGAGGTAATTGTTACCTAGGATCCGGCCAAGGGATCAAATCCTGGCCCTTTGACTCAAGACTCGCTCGTTCTAATGTTTTGCCATTCTAAATAACAAGTACAATAAAATGAGCCCTTTATAATGTTCTAAAATATAAATTCATTAACAGTTTGAAAACAGACCATTTAAACAATAAAAAAACTATATAAAACATTCTAACAGAACATTTAAGGAAAACTGCCTCCTTTAATTGATTTTGTTGTGCGATAATAACAATAGTAAGAAAAAACAAAATTTTGATTTCAAATGTCAGACAAAGGAAAAGTAGCAGACAAGCAAACAGTTCCCAAAGATCAGAATTTTACTCTTAAATACAAATTTTAAAAACACGTTTTTCCTTTATATATATATATATATATATATATATATATATATATATATATATATATATATATATATATATATATATATATATATATATATATATATATATATATATATATATATATAATATATATTTATATAAAAAGAAAAAAATATATATATATATATATATATATATATATATATATATATATATATATATATATATATATATATATATATATAATATATATATATATATATATATAGTTATATATATATATATATATATATATATATATATATATATATATATATATATATATATATATATATTATATATATATATATATATATATATATATTATATATATATATATATATATATATATATATATATATATATATATATATATATATATATATATATATATATATATATATATATATATAATATATATATATATATATACTATATATATATATATATATATATATATATATATATATATATATATATATATATATATATATATATATATATATATATATATATATATATATATATATATATATATATATATATATATATATATAAACAGATTGTACCTTAGATTTATACCTCTTATTCCATACCATAGTTTCACTATTATACATTAACAAAGGTAACAATATACCATCATGCAAAACCCTAGCGCACTCAAGACTTAGTTCTTTTGTATCCACCAATAATTTAATTGCACCAGCCACCTTCCTAACATTCACAACTTTATTACTAAGCGCTCTGCATCATCCGTTCCCATTCATCCAATATACATATCCAAATATTAAAACTCGGATACTTGTTCCAATTTCTCGGTGACCATCCAAATGCGACTTCACACCGCGGACCCTCCTCAATCGTTATCACTCTAACCTTACTTTATCTACAATTACTTTCCAAACCCCTCCTTTTACATATCCTGCCAGACCTCTCTCTACCAATCCTCTCAAATTCTTTTCAGATTCGTCACACAAAACCAAATCATCCACGTACAATAAGCAGGCCACCCTCCACTCTCTTCCATTCTTCATCATCCTAACACCTTTCCCTATCACCCCATCCATATAAAAATTAAATAATCAAGGAAACATAACACATCCATGCCTCACTTCACTATTAAATCAATCACTTTCAACTCCATTTATTCTTGCACACGCTTCACTATATCGTCATACATGTTTTTGATTACATTCAGAAGCCTACCACCAACACAATATATCACTAACACATGCCACAGAACTGGACTATTAATCCTGTCATAAGTCTGCTGCAAATCCATAAAACCTAAATACAATTTATTCATCTTCCTCTATATGTTTCAATGAGAAAATCTGATCTACACAACCTCTATCACTTCTAAATACACTTTGCTCTTCGCCAATCAGTCCTTCAGTCACTCGACGCACTCTTTCAACCAAAATACCAGCATATATCTTCCCTACAACACTCGACAAACTAATTCCCCTATAGTTCCTACAGTTCTCCTGTAGGGTATTAATACAGCTCTCCTCCAATCCTTTAGAACTATACCCTACATAAACGCATTGCTACACAACTACCATATCCAGTCAATCACAATTTCACCTACATTCTTGATTTCACCGTTAATTCCATCTGTACCCTGCAAATTTACCATTCTTCAACTTTCTACCTCTACCTATTAGTTCCTCCCTACTAATACAGATCTAAGGTACAATTCCTTCAAATCTTAGGTGCGTGCTAGGTGTGAGAAGAATTGATAAAATGAGGAACGAACACATTAGGAAGAGAATAAACGAAAGTGCATTAAGATGGTTTGGTCACATGGAAAGGATGGATGATAATCTAATCCGTTGGCTAAGCAGATTTAAAGTGGTGAGAATGCTGGGAATTGACCGGCTGGGAGACTGAAGAAAAGGTGGATGGAGTTAGTAAAGGAATGTTAGTTTGACAGAGGCGAGAAGAAAGGTCCATAATAGGAATAAATGGCGGGGTTTTGTGAGGGGGTATGGTTGTCAGCCTGGCCCGGCTGATGAGCTCCACATTGATGGGATACCATAGTAAGGGTCCATCGGTCTTGTGAAACCCAAGGATTGGTCTTTGTTTTTACTGCAATGAGCTCTCCTTTATGGTAAGGAGGGATGGTAGAGATAGACATCATGCTCTTCTACAAACTATTCTATTTTCTGTGCATATTATGCACCACTACCCCCCACATCTATTGGGAAGAGAAGGGAGGATAAAGAATATATATATATATATATATGTATATATATATATATATATATATATATATATATATATATATATATATATATATATATATATATATATATATATATATATATATATATATATATATATATATATATATTATATATATATATATATATAGTATATATATATATATATATAAAGAACAAAAGCAACAGTCACTTACACATCTCTTTGTAACGTGTGGTCTGAGCATTAATTTTCCTCTGCAATTTTGCATAAGCAGGAAACTGGTCCACCATATTAACAGTCTGTAATTGCTTTTTCAAATCAACAACTTCTGCTTTCATTTGCTTTTCCATACTAGTTTCTTTGGAAATGATATTCATGATCTGTAAATTAGGAAATACAAATTTATTAAATAAAACACCATTTAACTAAAAAAAATGCTGAATATTAGAATAGCTATTTGGAATAGTATGTTCAACAAAATCTTAGATTGGGGCCTAAAATCTTTTCTTTGACTTACCTATTTAAGTGACAGTTATTAATGTTTAAAGTGCATGATTTAAAAAATATTAAGTGATGCTCGTCTTATTGTTAAACAGTAGAGAAATAAGCTAATAAATGCAAACCACTATTTTTTATTTTTTATTGACATGAGCTAAAGATCTTGAGCTATCGAGCTTGAGCAAACATAAAATGTGCGGCTTCCGGCACCAGTAAACACAAATATCCTTACCTCACAGCAAAGAAAATTCAAGTAAAGAAATTGATTGCATGAAAATTTTAATAGAGAATTGAAGCATCTAATTGATGCTTTCAAAAATAAAGAAGGAGTTTTTATCAAATGACAATATTACAGGTAAATAAGGGAAAGAATGTTAACTGAAAACAAAATATTTCTGTATGCCATCTGTGCTAATCCAGAGTTTGGAATATTTCTCAGAACTGAAGGTCTGATATTAAAAGTTTTGAATGCTCTTTGTAAACTAGGCCTTAAAATGAATAATGCTATCGAACAGGAATCTGGGTCAGTCTGGAAGTTTATCAGTTTCAGGAATTCTTTCTTGCAGTATCTTGTCAGATAAAGAGCAAGTAGCCAAATTTGAAAGAGAATGCAAGCAATTGGAGCTTGCAGAAAAGCAATTGAATAAGTCAATCTGCCCATTAAAAGACCTTCAACCCAAAAATCTTTTAGAAAAATATAAAGCAGAATTCCATAACACATTAGATCAACTGAAAATCAAATTTAACTGTTACAAAGTCAATCCCTTACTATCCAGAAATTTTGCAAGATGCTGCTAACACAGATATACCTTTGCTCCCATTCAAGTAAGTGTTAAGTGCTTATTTTTGGATTTAAAAATAAAAGAAATTGGATCTAAGTATATCGTTAAAGGAGAATTTCCTTGAAACAGTTTTATTTTTAAGAAAAAAAATTTTTTTATAAAATTATATTACATATGTTCAGGCAGTTTATAGTTCAAAGAAGAATTATTTTAAAAGTTAGGAAGAAAATAAATTTATTTAATTTTTTTTTTTAAATTCTATTTTCTACAAAAGCTTCTAA
>JABUQX010132718.1:0-2500 GCA_015478945.1 Trachelipus rathkii | reverse complement strand
ATGAGCGCATATAACTAAACCTAATCCGATTCACACGCCTATTAAAAAGAATCACGCGATTTCTTGTTATGTATCGATTCCTCACATTTGTGTATTCGAAAGGGTCTTACTTAAATATAGCTACTTATGATTGTTCTTTAGTATCAACGTTTCTAATATAAAGCACGTTAACTCTTCCACAGCGGTATCCTTCTTCAAACCGCGAGGATGTCGCGTTCGTATTACCGTGTCCCTTGTGCAATTCCATCCACACCATGCACCTAAGGGATCTAGGAAAGGATCCTATTAAATATCTTTCGTAAGCGCTGATTACCATCATGAAGGCGTAGAGTCACACAAGTATTGCTTATTTCATAATAGTCTAAGCGAGGCTATTATTGGTTCAGAGATATTCGGGGTGTGGAAACGACCGCTTCCGGTACGATGAGTGCGCTTATTCAGTTATATTCTGCTACGCGATTCACAGACCTCGTCATCATTATCTAATCATCTTATAAAGACCTTCCATTTATATTGCGTTCAATTCACTCTTATATGCGACACTTAGTGTAGTGAGTCCATTACGTATATCGATCCCACAATATCCACTGCAGCTGACTGAATCACGAGAAAATAGTGATTCAGTTTTTAATGTAGCTATCATAGAGTTTATTGAGCTAAGATGCAGGTATATACGGCATGATTTGATTACGATGCGGAGCTGATTTCCTTAAAAGATACGTTAATAAGTCGACCCATACACACTAATGTACGCCCGCATATATCAATTAAAATTTGATAATAAATAAACCTTATATAATTGTCTCTCTAATATAGGTAACCTCTACTATGCGACGCGTCAATACATATACACAGTAAACTATGTGTACCTATCTCTATCGTACCGTATAACTTTGAAACGAAGCGTCATAGAACAAAATAAATATATATATTAACATATAAATATTCTTAATTATTCAGTTATTTATTTATATATATACTATCAGCCCTACGAGTTTGTCGCAGAGGTTTCGAATCACCATTACGACACTATAGATATTAATTAATTAATATATATTAGTTATTTTTTTTTTCGTTATTTTTCGCTGTATACGTTGTCATTGCCTCGACGTTACTAGCTACATATAACTACTTATAGTACCGCCCTCATATTCATCGCCTATGATACCTATCAGCATTTGTCTTAAGGTTTGCCTAGTCAAGTTATAGTGAGGACCTCTTATGGTATGATTAGCTACCTGAATTTTTATTTGATTCTATTATATTTATATGCACTCCTGGAATAGCACTCGATGTGCTCGAGATATGTTATACCTTGCATTTAAGTAATGACAAATAAAAATATGTAGTGCCACTAGTGTAATGATCCAGTTGCTTCTAGAGAGTGAAAAGATAAAAGAAAAAACTATATATATAAAGTTAAAAAAAAAACTAGTTTAAAAAAATTTCTTCTCTCTCTCTCTTCTATCTTCTTTCTCAAAAAAATCATGCATTCTTTTTAATTAAGGATAAAATTACACGTAAAAAAAATTCAGTTGATTTAAATAATTAGATTATGATAAATTTTTTTTTTTGTGCCAAACCCTTGCTACTTAGAATTCTAGACTCTGGGAACAAATTATATGATTACTAGAATACAAGATAAAATAAATGTCTGAATCATTTCCAAAAGCATGTTTCTATTCTTATTGTTTTATATTGATGTAGTAAAAAATTTCTACATCCTTGTGTTTACCATTAATTATGATTTATATCTTTCTTATTCTTTTCTTATTTCCTTATTTCTTATTTCTTATTCTTATTATCTTTAAATGTCTTTATATTTCTATTTATCTTATACCATCTTTATATCTTTATTTTTCTTGTTAATTTTATATTATGTATTATTAATTTATATTTAATTATATTATTTAAATAATTAAATTATTTTATTATTTAGATTGATTAATTATTATTTATTATTATTATTATTATTATTATTCTATAATAAAATTTCTTATTTATATTAGATAATATTATACATTAATTATTTAAAATTATTAATATTTATATTGGATATATATAATATTTTATATTTAATTATATTATAATTAATGTTTTGATATCTATTATTATTATATTATTATTATTGATCTATGTATTATTATTATTGATTAACTAATTTAATTATTATTATTATTATTATTATTATATTATATTATTATCTATGTCACCGTTTTTAACTAGATCATTACTCAAAATTTGAGATATTAATAATAAAAATTTTCTTATAACTTAAAATTTAATTGTAATTTATTTTTTAAACTCATTTATGGAATGTAATAAAATTATTAATTATAGTATCAAGTGAGTTATATTTTAACTTAACTTAAAATACTGTACTTACAATATCTAAAAAATTTTAAAAAATTTATTTATAAACAAGATATTTCTCCATAATTTTTCATATTATAAAGTGAGTATATATATTTATATGTAATATTTGATAATATGTTTAATG
>JABUQX010132717.1:47500-50340 GCA_015478945.1 Trachelipus rathkii | reverse complement strand
GATGTACTTCGTTCAGGAAGACAGGTGTTTAACCGTTTCGCATTTATCGTGAAACGCTCGCACAGTTTCGTGCGCCCTTCAGTGTGTGTGTGTGTGTGTTATATTATTATTATTATTATTATTATTATTATTATTATTAAGTTTCAGTCCTTCTGCTTTAAATTTTTGTCCTCAAAATTGTCTAATTCTGAGTTGTTCCACTGCCCCTTCCCCCCCCTCTCCCCCCCCCATCACACTCTTCTTTATCCCCCTCCACCCCCCCCTTAAACCTTCCCCTGCAACGGACATTAACACGAAAAAATACTGACGCTAGATATATTACTTTTCATTTGTGAGTAAATGGATACAGTATTATTAACCTGACTACAAAAATCATCACTGTGACTAGTATGACCAGTTTACTACTACTACTACTACTACTACTACTAGTATTTATGTTTGTGAAAATATTGATTTCTAGTTTAATATATTAATATTTATTATTTTATTATCATTATCATTTATTTTTGATATCATTATTACAATTATGTATTTTTGTCATCTTAAATGAGTTATTATTATTATTATTATATTATTATTATTATTATTATTATTATTATTATTATTATTATTATTATTATTATTATTATTATTATTATTATTATTATTATTATTATTATTATTATTATTGATAACAAATTAATTTCTTTTACACCTCATAAAAGCATAGGACCCATTTATGTCCTACATCTTATATTATTGGCTGTCACCGCAATGATCTCAATCCTTCACGAATATTTTCCATCTCATCGGCTAGTCTTCCTCGTCTTCTTCTCCACTGGTATTTCAATCCATCGCAGTACTCTGCCAGAATGTCATGGTCTTCTTAACTTTGAACATGTCACCACACTTATCTCCATTTCCTTCTTTCCTATTATTTGGTACTTCAGTTTCTTTCACTTGGTTCTTCTCCAGAGTATCATTTGATGTGACCTCTGCCCATTATAAATTCACGCGTTATCTTCACAAACTTAAAATTGGCAAAAATCTTTGCCATTATCTGCCCATTGTTTTATTTACGTCCTGTGTTCATAACTTCATAATATGTCACATCTTATGCTGATATGTGCTTTGTTATTTCCACCATCTTATTTCGAGCTCTTCCTCTAAACTCCCCCAAAAAATAATGGCTTTGCGGTTCCATTTCCCACTCTTTTTATTATCTTCTTATTTTAGTTCTTCTTTTATTGTTTGTTGACACATTTATTTGCATTGTCCACTTTCATCTTCCCCACAATTGCCTTCATTTGTGCCAATATAGAAACGTCATCCAGCATAGCTGAATATTCCGACACATATCAATCACTCTACTTCTGTGCGTGACACAAATGCCTCTTCATATACTGGTTTTTGCTCTTCTCGAGAAAATAATAATAATAATAATAATAATAATAATAATAATAATAATAATAATAATAATAATATGTAACCAATAATATTAATAATAATAATAATAATAATAATAATAATGATAATAATAATAATAATAATGTTATTAATAATAATATTATTATTATTATTCTATTTTTATTAATATCATTATTATTATTATTATTATTATTATTATTATTATTATTATTATTATTATTATTATTATTATTATTATTATTATTATTATTATTATTATTATTATAAAAATAATAATCAAAAATCAATCAAATCAAAATCAAAAGTAGTTTATTGGGATAAATGGTGTTACGTATTTTGTATCGACTAAACGAAAATAGTAATTTAATGTAAAAATAAATACATAGACAAGAAATGGGCTTCTAAGAGGACGTTTTCGTCCTTTGAGTCCATAATAATAATAATAATAATAATAATAATAATAATAATAATATGTAATAATAATAATAATAATAATAATAATAATAATAATAATAATAATATTAGTAATTATTATTATTAGTATTATTGTTAATGCTTCTGTTAATACATCATCGTATACATGTGTAATGTATTATTATTATTATTATTATTTAAAAGTAAAAAAAAAAAATAACAAAAAAAAATAATATTTTTTAATATTTTTGTTTTAATTATTAATATTATGTTTTTAATTATGATTAGTATTATTATTATTATTAACCATTATTATTATTATTATTATTATTATAATTATTATATTATTATTATTATTATTATTATTATCTATGTATTTTCTTTTTTGTTGTTGTTGTTGTTGTTGTTGTTGTTGTTGTTGTTGTTGTTGTTGTTGTTGTTGTTGTTGTTGTTGTTGTTGTTGTTTTTGTATTTGTTATTGTTATTATTTGTTGCAATTGTTTGTTGTTAGTTGTTTGTTGTTGCCACTGAGATTTATTTTTTGTTATTTATTTATCTGTTTATTATTTATATATTTATTTATTTATTCATTTTATTTATTTATTATTTTTATTTATCTGTTATTGTTCTTCTTGTTCTTGTTTTTGTTCTTGTTATTATTGTTATTTTCTATTTCTGATTTATTATTGTTTTTGTTTTTTTTGTTGTTATTTGTACTTATGCTTTTATTTATTTATTGTTGTTGTTGTTGTTGCTGTTATTTATTGTTATTTGTTATTTATTTGTTATTGTTGTTATTTATTTGCTATTATTGTTGTTGTTGTTTTGTTGTTGTTGTTATTTATTTATTTATTATTTATTTGTTATTATTGTTGTTATTTATTTATTTGCTGTTATTTGTTATTATTTGTTGTTATTGTTATTTATTTATTACATTTATTTATTATTATTTATTTGTTTATTTATTGTTATTTGTTTATTTGTTGTTGTTGTTGTTATTTATTATTATTTGTTATTTA
>JABUQX010132717.1:17500-25000 GCA_015478945.1 Trachelipus rathkii | reverse complement strand
GTGTATTATTATTATTATTATTATTATTATTATAATACATATTAAACTTTAAAAATGCAGAGTAGACGAGATATATATATATCTTAATATATATATATGTATATATATAACATAAATAACTAATATATATATATACTTATATATATATAATAAATATCTATCTTTATATATATATATATATAGCAACTAATATATATATATATATATATATATATATATATATATATATATATATATATATATATATATATATATATGGTGATGTAAAATGCTTTGAGATTTGAGATTTCAGATACAGAATCCTAAATTTAAAATGTTGAATGAGATGGCTCTCATAAAAACAGTCCCGAAGGTCGGTTTTTAGACCCTTTTTATTTAAACTTGGGCGAGATTGCAAGCAAAATTCTCAAATGCCCAGGGCACTATATATATATATATATATATGCTCCACTCTATATATATATATACACTGCCGCCACCATACCCTACCTGCTCTCATCTCTATGCTCTTACTTATAAGGATTCAAACTCCAAGGGTTTAGAAAATTCGTACATCTAAGTGGCTCAGTTACCTAAACAAATTCCCTTCTTTGAATTTGAGCAATGCCTGTGATGTGTAAACTTTTTATTTGAAAAAAAAAAAAAGTAGAAATTAAATAAAAAAAACAAGATTGTAACACTGAAAAAGACTACCACCAGAATACATACTGCAAGTTCTTAGCAACAACAGCCTTCCCACTACCAGATTCGATATGGAAGAAGCGAATGAGTGGCTTGTGTTTTTGAATACCCATACTTTCCGAACATCTTCTATAGATTACATTACCTACGATTATTGCTCCATCTTAAAATTAAAAAAAAAAAAAAAACAATATGAATTCAGATCACAATTGCAATCAAATTTAAATAATTTTCTACATACATTGTAGAGTGAGTCTAGGCTTTTGCGTGCCCAGCGTATAAGTGTGTAGGTGCAGTAGTGTGATAAAGGAGGAAGAATAACGAATTCACGGACATGCCTGCACAAACTTACTCACTTGGTGTCATCAAATTTATGAAGATTTATATATATATATATATATATATATATATATATATATATATAACCTTATATATATATATATATATATACCTATATATATACATATATACTATATATCTTCTTTCCTATATATATATATACTATATTAGTTTTTATCCCTGAGTGTAAGTTTATTTCGTCTTTGAACTTTAAATTAAAGTTTTTATTATATTTTAAAAAGATAAAGCTTAAATCCCACGCGCTTAATAAAGTTTTTATAATGTCTTTAATAGACGGTAACCGATGCAAAGGTCAACATATGCATCCGGTATCGAACCCCGATCCCCTTTGACCAAACTATGTTTTAGATCTATTCATCCATTGTAATTCTCCTTAACAAGTCATACGATGTCTCATCGGGATCAATTTGAGAAGTTTTATGTCATGCATGAAACTATGACGTATTCAGGCTCAGTTAGTATTTTGTGTTGTATGGTCGGTGTGAGTATGTACGTGGGTATGATCGTTTTGTTAGACGTTGCATTGGCGGTCGGGTATGTGCGTTTGTGTGTGCGGGAATGAATGTTCTTTGGACTTGCAGACTTTTTTAGGGGGATAATTGGTGAAAAGGAACATTCCAAAACCGAAGTAGTGGATGTTTAGGTAGTTATATTGTTAATTGCCAAATATTTTAAGTGTGAAACTTTTATTATAGTTCTGATAACTGTTTTTAATTCATATAAATAATAATACTCTCCATAATAATAAATCAATAATAATAATAATAATAATATTTGATAATAATTAATAATAAATAATAATAATAATAATGAATAATAAAATAATAAATAATAGTAATAATAATAATAATAATAATAATATAATAATAATAATAATAATAATAATAATAATAAATAAAATAATAATAATAATAATTAATATAAAATAATAATAATAATAATAATGCAAGAATTGAATCTGACTAAAAAAAAGATGGTGGGAAGAGCTTTATTTCCTGTATCGTATATACTATTTTAGATGCAATCCTTAAACTGTTTATCTATTTTATTATTTAGAGCAAATATAGATAGATATTCTTTCTCCACTGTGAGAATTGTTAATTTACTTCCGGTTTATGGGGTTGCTAGGTGTTATGACATAAGGGAGAGGTTCTATGGTAGGACCGCCTACGAACGGCGACTCACGTGCAAGTCGTAAATTCCCGCCTGGCATCTTGTACATCTCATTGCGAATACCTTTCGGGCATGTTCATTAATTTTTTAATTTTCAAACTTTAATTTAAATTTTTACTTTATTTAAAATTGTATTTGTATAAATTATATATAATATATATATTATATATATTATATATTATTATAATATATATATATATATATTATATATATATTATAATTATATATATATTATATATATATATAATTATATATATATATTTATTATTATATATATATATATAATACTAAGTATATATATATATATATAATTATATATAATATATTATATATATATATATATATATAGTATTATTATATATATATATATATATATATACTATTATATATATATATAATTTATATATATATAATATATATATGTATATATATATAATATATATATAATATATATATATATATATATATATATTATATATATTATACTATATATATTATAGTATATATATATATATATACTATTAAATTATATATATATATTCGGGGAAAATCCCCATGACTTGAAAATATTGAAAAAAAACTATTAATTTTGACAATTGCATCTAGATAATAGGGGCAGAAGAACGTGCCAACATAAACACTTCGTCTTATCTCATGGCCAAAGATCAAAGAAAAACAAAAACAAACTGTGGGTGAAGAACAAAGAAAAAGGCAGAAGTAAGAGGAGGGTGGATTGGTGGTGGTTGTGCAACAATGTGTATTCAATAAGGGTTTGTTCCTCTTGCGACAGTCCATCAGATTGAAAACACACACACACAATAGAGCTGCAGTTGACAGCTAAAGGGAGGGGTGATTACTTTAGAGAGAAAAGCCAAAGAGCGTAGTTAAAACAACACACACACCCATACACACAAATAAACACACGACACCACAACACTACTTGCTAGGAAGAAGACAAACTCTCCACTCGCTCCTCGCGACTCCTTCTTCCTTCCTCTGCGCTTAATTAGTTCGTCCACGTATACCGTCAAAATTTCACTGGAAAAATTATTTTATTAAACAGACATTTATTACAACATATAAACAAATTAATAAGTTTTTAATATATCTTAAACACACCTGGAACAGCTATTGGTCTGATCTGTATTATGAAGAGAGTTTGAAACGGATTTTGTTTATTCTATAGATTTTATTATTGTGTTTGAGTTGACTGAAGTAGTAACCAAAATAAATAAAAAATAAATATAATACTATACTATATATATATATTATATATATATATATAGATATAAATATATATATATATATATATTATATATATTATGATATATATATATATTATATAATTTATATATATATATATACTGTATATATATATATGATATATTATTATATATATATATATATATATATATATATATATATATATATATATATATATATATAGTTCTATATATATTATATATATATATATAATATATATATATATATTCATAATTATACGTATACATATATATATATATATATATATTATATTATTATAATATATATAAATATATAATTATATATATATATTATTGAATATATATTATATTATACTATATATATTATTGTTTATACTATATATAATATAATATAATATATAATATATATATATATTCTATATAATATATATTATCTTATAATATATATATATAGTTATATATATTATATTTTATATATATTTGCAGATTTATTTAAATAAAAGTTATTCAAATAAACTTCTTAAGAACATTAAAAATATGTTAATTTAAAAACACAAAGAAATAGAATTGTTGATAAAAAGTTTCTGGAGGTTAGTTATATATATATATATATAATATATATATAATAATATATAGGATATATACATATACTATTATATATATATATATTTATAATATTATACTATATATATATTAAATATATATATATATATATATATATATAGTATATATATTATATATATATCTATATATACTACCAGAATTATTAATATATATATATATATATATACTATATAGTTATATTTATATATATATATATATATATAGTATATATATATATTACTATATATATATATATATATATATATATAATAGATATATATATATATTTATATATATGATATATATTATATAGAGCGGCCGTAGGCAGGAAATTGTTATGGTTTTTTTTTAATTAAGATAGTTCCTTATTATATATATATATAATTATATATATATATTATTATATATAATAATATAATACTATATATATATTATATATATATTTATATTTACTATATATTTATATAATATATATATATATATATCATATATATATATATTATAGATTTATATATAATAATATATATATATAACTATATATATATAATATATAATATATATATATATATATTTACTTTAACACAAAGGGCAATAAAATATGTAACTTAATAGTAATTTTGAAATAATAAAAAAAAAGTGAACTTTATTCATTCTACAAAAAATTCTTCAAATTTGATCTCCTAACAACAAAATGATTGATAACTTCCTTCGTTTATATTGTATGGTTATGACGAACACCCATGAAGACCAGTTGCTGCTAGGCTTTCTTCTCCTGCAGAATTGAAAAGATGTTTTGAGCCTTTTCAGAGTAGAGAAAAAATATTTTTTTTGGAGTTCACGTTTTGAGTGAGGGTAGATTGCTAAAAATACTTACCAACTTCGAATGTGACCTGCAAGATCAAATAGATTACAAAAATTCGTACATTTCGAAAGATAATCGATGGAATGAGTAACTTTACAAATGATTAGGTTAAGTATTGGATACTATGATTTACGCTAACCTTGCTACTGTATTTCTTGTTGTGAAAAAAATCAGTCAGAAAATAAATTGTAATTGCCGTTATAACTTTTCATTTTACATTGATTCGTCACAAGAGACATTATTATTTCTTCATTAATACAGAAAAGCAGAAGTTATGTTCCAACTTCCAAAATGTTTGAAAATGTTCATTGATGTTTGCTTAAAAACCTTTCAAAACAAACATCCCATTTTAAATATGATTAAAAAGCAATTTGATTGTCACCTAATTGTGGAGACTACAATTGCAATTACATAATGGAAGAGTGTTTGAGAGTAAATTTGAAGGCATAAATAAACTTACAGACTTGAAAAGATCTAAGTTTTTTGAAGGACGTTTAATATCTTGATCCATTCAGGCTCCTCTTAGTAAAAACAATGTTTAAAAAAAAAAAAAAATTTTCATTAGACAGTAAACAATCCATCGAACATTTTCCACCAACCTTGTTTCGGCCATTCGTGTGAGTTTTGTCCACTTTTGACTGTTTGGGGAAATTCTCTTATATTTTTCCTATTAAAAATAGTATTCGGCCTTGCAATCCTTCAAAATAGCATATTATTTGCATTCGCTGCTGCTTATTGAGTTTCAATGTAGTTGTACGTTCAATGGATTGTAAACAGCAATTCAACATCTAACGCCGACTGGATATTTTCGATAGCTTAACTATTCTAAAACAGATATCTTCATTAGGTTTTACATCATCATAGTCGTTGCCCAATTCAGAAAAGTCAAAAATAAAAAATATATAAATATAAAAAATAAAAATAAAACCAAAAAAGAAAAGAAGAGAACAATAAAAAAATATAAAGAAAATAAAAATACAAAAAAAAAAACAACAAAAAAAAGAAAAAAAAGAAAAATAAAAAAAAAAAAAAAAAAAATAAAAAAAAAAAAAAAAAACAAAAAAAGAAAAAAGAAAAATATAAAGAAAAAAAAAAAAAAAAAAATATATATAAACAGAAAAAGTGGCTACAAGACCAGGAAAAAAATAATTCACAAAAAAAAAAAAAAAAATAAAAAAAATAAAAATAAAATATAAATAATAAAAAAAACAAAAACAAAAAATAGACAACCAATAAAAAAAATACAAAAAGGGAAAAAAAAACAAATAAATAAACATATAATAATTAACCAAATAGGTCACCCATAAAAAAGAATAAACTAGATCAAAAAACATGATATAACAAACAGAAAAAGAGAACGAATATTTGAAAAAAAACTAAAAACCAAAAAAAAAAACACTTAAAAACTACAAAAAAAAAACTAAAAAAAAAGGTACATAAGCTAACACACAAAATAAAAAGCAATATAAAAAGTATATTGTAGTGGTGACACCGGTTAATTACAGACCTACAAGGATTTACTATAATGGGAACTAAAAACTAAAAAAACCACACAAAATTATGAAGCTTCGTTATTAAGAAAAATAAAACAAATTTATATATGAAAAAATACAAAAAAAACCCAAAAAATAACACTATACCAAAATACACACTTAATCAAAAAATTAAAAAATAGTATTTCAAAAAAATAGAGAAGTTACATTCAAAACCTTCCTGCGGGAAACCATTACAAAAAATATTAACACTATTACAGAATGAATGTTTTTTACATCAAAAAATTACATTTCTTAATTTTCTATTGTGGTCCCCCGGTTGCCGCTCCGTGGGTCTACTATAGAAGAATTTATGCTCGCCAGTATTATCAATGCGTGGGTAAATATTTTGTAGACTATGTAATCATGTTTTCCTTTGAGAAATCGCATTATCTACAGAGACAAAAACTTCCTAAACTCCTCCAAGCCTCCTCATAGTTGTATCCTCAAAGCCAGAAGTCACCCTATGTTGAGCGTTGCAAATCTCCAACATATATATGTCGTTTTCTTAAATAAAGGGCCTAAACTTGTGCGCATTACTCTAATACTGACCTAAAATAGCCATTATACAGCTACTTATAACTTTCTTTAGTCTTGTTATACCATATTGCCGAATTTGTATATACCTAGTATCTTATTAGCTTTTTCTTGCTTACAAACACTGATACTACTTTTAGATAGCAAGCTTATACTCACGTCTAAACCTTTGTCTTGGTCCCCACAGACCCAAGCAAATTCCCATTTCATATCATAGTTAAAAATCTGTTATTTGAAGTAACCGAAGTGAAGAGCCTTTTACATTTTTTACTATTAAATCATTTGCCACTTCATCCTGTCGACTCTTAAAGTTTACAAGATCATTGAGTCTTTTTGCATTCCATCATTATTCCTTTACTAAGGTAACCACGTTTGGTATTATCTGCAAACTTAAAAACCTTGCATGTTTAGCCCCACTTATCTAATATATATATATATATATATTATATATATATAATATATATATATATATATATATATATATATATATATATTATATATATATTTA
>JABUQX010132717.1:0-12500 GCA_015478945.1 Trachelipus rathkii | reverse complement strand
TTAAAAAAAACCATAAATATATATAAGCATAATATATTATACGTTTATTTTCAACGTATATTGCTTTTATGTTTTTTTTATGGAGCTATTAATATGTGGAAATTTTCATTTTTGTTTTACTATTTTTAATGAATGCTAATTTACAAGAAAAAAAAAAAAAATATATGACACAAAGGCTTTAAGGTTTCTTATATGCCCTTACTCAAAAATATATGGCAAAATTTTGTGTTTTGGTTTTTTATGCCTCTATTTGTATTCGTACGCTGTCTATGTGTCGCGTCTATATATTTATCTTAATTGATCTCATTATATCTATCTAATATTTATAACTATTCTATTCTATATCACCTATGTCGACCATCGTATAATTGTGATTTTACTTATTTAATCTAGTTATGTCTAATATAATTATTTGGTAATTTTTATTATTTTATTATATTAATTAATTATTTTATCATATATATAAATATTATTATATTTTATTTTATATATATAATTTATAAATATATTATACTATTTATATTTATATATATATATATTTATATTATTAATATTATTATATATTATATATATAAAAGTAAATATATATACTATATATATATATACTATATATATATATTATATAATATTATATTTTAATTATATTATTAAATCATGATGACCTTTATTAATTCCATAGCTTATGAGCCTCTCACTGATCTCAATGGCTAAATTTTATTATTTTTCTATAATATATATATATATATTATATATTATATTATTTTATATATTTATTTAGAAAAAAGTTAATTAAAAATATATCACAACTATATCCCTATATACAAATATGTTGACATTGGCACACATATATATATTTAAAAATTGTAACTATTTTCTTCATAGTGAGGTCTCTTAAGTCACCCCGTAACCCAACCTGACCTTTTCTTAGTTATATATAGTATATATAAAGATGTTAATGATAATTAAATATATGCTTCAACATTCAGATATTTAACTGTTTAAAAATGTGTTTAACTAAAGTAAGCACGTTATATTATGTAGGTTTATAATACTATTCAGCAGTAATGTTAGGTTTTACATGTCATCATATATGAAATAATTCGATAAAGGATACCTACATACTTTTTATCAGGTCTTCATTTCCTGAGTTTTTTTTTTTAAAGTTGTTTTTTTCCTATTCAGTAATTGCATTTTAATATTCAATTTTCACAAGTTTCACGAAATAATCGGGAGTAGAAATATATATATTTAGTTAAATTCATTGGAATCAATGGAGGTTTTTATTGGAATTAATTTAAAAGGGTATAACATATCCATACCTCCATACTTTTATTAGATATATATATATATTATATATATTATACTATTTATAATTATATATATATATACTATTATATATTATATAGTATATTATTTCTATATATATATATATATATTATAATATATTATATATATTGTATGTGGAATTAATAGTTCCCTGATGGTAATTATATTGTATTTCTAAAATATGAAGTAAAAATATATTTTATTAACATAAAACTAATTATTAATAAAAATTCACAACACAAAATAAAAATCGGATGCCAGCTGAGCTTTTTACTGTGAACTCATTACGGTATTCACTTCTTCAGCTTCTAGATAGAATAATAATGATTACGAGTTAATAGGATAATTCCCTGAATATAACTATATATCAGGTCCGTTATTTTGTGATTTTAAAGGTAGGGTTATTTGTAGAATTATTATTTTTAGAGGCTTTTTGTTACTATATATTAAATATATCATTTTTTGTGCATTCATTTAACGCAATCAATCTTCCTCACTAAGGGATATCCCAGTCAACCAATAAAAATATATATATATAACTACCGTAGCAATTATTTATAATTTACATAGAAATTTATTTATATTTATTATACAATATATTATAATTATATATATTTTTATATATATATATATTATTATATATATATAATATATATTATATTATATTATGATTATTATATATATTATAATATATTATATATTATATAATAATTATATTTATATTTTATTATATATTAAAATATTTTAATGGAATTTATATTTATTTACATACTAAAATGTTATATATATATTGTGATCATTTTTATTACTAAATAGTACTGATATATCCTGCCATAATAATTATATATATTCACTCTATATATATAAGGTTGATACTGATATATACGACAGATTGTTCTAAACAAAATATAAAAAAGAAAATTTAAAATTAAAAAAAATACATAAAATACATCTAAAAATACAAAAAAGGAGTTCAAATAAGGAAAACATATTTCTGTACCAAACTTGTCCGTGGTTGCTAATTAACGAAGATAATTAGTGAAATGTGCTTTAAACTGTTTAAATAAATGAGAGGAAGAAATTGGAGTTTGAATGTTAACTTGATATTTTGAATTAAATTGTATATAATATTGACAGTTATACATTAATATAGGTCAGCTTATTGATCCTGTTAGGATTGATTATAGTTCAGAAACTTAGTTTGATAAATTTTGGTTAATAGTTATTTATTTATCAGCAGCTGTACCTTTGAAAAAGTTATTTAAAAATATATTAATAAATTTTTATAATGGATAATAATAACTGACTTTTTATTATAATGTTTTAAAATTTTACGATATTTTAAATATAATATCAAAATTTTAAATTAAAACAATAATTTCGTAATTTTTTTTGCTATTTTTTACTGCGATTTTTTATATTTTTTTTTATAGTATTTATCGTGTTTAGTAATAACATTGACCTTATCTTTTCCTCAAATAATCCATATTAATATAAATTTAAGATTGTTTTTATGATAATAAGTAATCCAACCAAGTTAAATCAGGAGGTTTTCAAATAAAATTTTTTGGTGATTTTTAACAATAGATTTATTAATTAATATATTTAATATTGTATTTACCTCCTTATATATACTATATTATCACAGATATCTCGATTAGAAAAATTTCTCTTTGTGATTTTAGGGTATAATGTAATAAGATAACCGAGTATGTAGTGTCTATAGGGTCGTAGTCTATGTTGGTTTTCTATATTTATAGAAAGTAAAGATATATGAAAAGTATCAAGTAAGAACGGATTTGGAATAATATAGTTATGAAGCAATAAGAGATGATATAGTGATAAAATTAGAGAATAATTAAAATACCGTAATTAGGTTAATGGTCAAGGTTGGTTAATGAGATTAAATTATAATTAAATGATAAATTATTAAAGTGTAAAGTGATTAAGATTAAAATACGATAATATTCATAGATGCATACGTATTATTTAGTGTAAGGGTTGTTTTTCTATTCTTCGCTTTTAGGTTCGCATTTGGTATATATGAGTAATAGTAGGGTGAAAGCTACTGTATTATCTAATTTCTGGTGAGGATTAGTCCCGTTCCTTATTATTTATTTATAATGATTTTACATTAACACATTTATCCTTAACTTTTCAAGTTCCCCATCTTTCTGAATGTAGCATATATAGATAATATGTCTTAAATATAGTATTACTCAATATATATATATATATTATAATTATTATATATATATTTATTTAATATTATTATATTATATATTAATATATTATATATATTATATATATATATAAACTTATATATATTTTATATAATATATATTTATATATATAATATATATATACTTATTACCGTATTTAATTTTAAGAACTAAATATTATTAAATATATTCTAATGCGTAAGATTATTAATTATTATATTTTATTATTATTATTATATTTATAAATTTATTTATTATATATTTATTAATATTATTTAATAATTAATTGATTCATTTATTATTTATATTGGAGTTGACTCGTTAATATAATTTATTATTGGGTTTGAAAGAGTGTTTGATGTTTTCAAGTTTAACTTCTATCATTTTTGTGTTTAAATGGTTGTAATAGTCAAATAGAGTTGGTAATTATTTATATTATAGCGTGGTAAGTTTAAGTTAATAGGTTTTAAGGTTAGGTTGGTATTAACCAATATAATTAAGTATTATTTATAACCTATATTTATAAATTTAATATATTAATACCCCTACGTATATATTTTAATTTGATTTTCCGCTCCTTATTATTCAATATCATATATATATTAATATATTATATATATATATCATAATATTATAATATTATATATATATATAATAATATGATATTATGTAACTCCTGATTAAATAAATTATAAATTGTGGTGGACCTACTGACATTTGTAAACATGACTATTTTTTAATTTCTGTTAGTTTTTCATGTTCTTTGCTCAGTGCCTTTTTTTAATGTATCATCTCTTTTAATTTTAATATTCTGCGCCGTATTACTGTAAAACGGGAAACAACTAATTAAGTATTAGTTTCACCCCTTCCAATTTGACTACATGACATCTTTGGAAAGTGAATCTTTGAAAGGTCATAATGTCAAATAGGTTTCATTGTGACTTCCTTACTGAGGAATTTTAAAATTTTCTCCTGGAAAATATATTATTAGTATGGAACCGCCTGCTTTCGGTTTCCTCTCCGTATACAATCGTATATCTGTCCGGACCTTAATTATTTTAATTACCTGAATAATACTTGAATACGATAAAATTATAAATAACATAGTTGTATATAGTAACTTTAATGTTATTATGTACTTTATAAACTTTTCCAATACATTACACAATTATGTTATTAATAAAAAACAATTGGTAATTAATATTTTAATAAATAACATAAATTTTGAGATATAAAGATTTCCTAGAACTTCATTTAAAACTTTAATGTATATATAGGATAAAATATATATATATCTATATAATATAGTTAATATCTATATTTTAGAACACGGATGTTGGGTAAATATGACATTTTTGTAGAATAATTAGAAAATTGGAAAATAATTGGTTTTTCTTTTATTTCTGGGTTATTATTTATTAACCCTATTTATTACTCTTTTTATATTCTTCTTTTTCCCATTATGTGATAGACTATATACTACTGTCCGTCAATCCCCCGCGTTATCCGCAGAGAGGTAAGTAGGTGAACGATTACAGACTCTCTAACTCCTAATATCTCCGACCCCACAACTGCAATTCTCTCTATCATCTCTCCATCTCCCCTCTAATGCCCTCGAACATACTATTCTCTCTTCCTCCCCATCCCAATCCACTTCCTCCCATCATAACTCTCTTATTATCCATTTCCATCCACCTCCTTCTTGGTCTTCCCCTTCCTCTCCTTCCTATCCCCTCCCGCCTCCCAAACTCTCCTAACCACTCTCTGCTCCTCCATTCTCACTAAATTGTCCTCATTACCATCTTAAACATTCCCTTTCTCGCTCTTTCCCACCAGGACCATTTCCTCAAATCACCACCTCTCCCTCACCCACCCTATTCCTAATCCTCTCCCTTCTGCTAACCCACAACCGCTCTCAACCCTTCATCTCAAATACTACTTCCAACTTTTTCCTGGACCTAGCATTCAACCCCATGTTTCACACCCATACAACACCGCTGGTACACAAATTTTTTCAAACATTCTTATCTTAACTTTCTGTGATAGGATCCCCCCCCTTTCCTATTTCTCTCAGACCACTTCAAGCCCTCATTCCTTCACCTGATTCTTATGCTTCTATCTCCTCCTTCATCCTCCCCCCTTACCCAACTCCATCCCTAAATATCTACTAAAATTCTTTACTTCTTCCAATACTACCCCCCCTACTCTAACCTCTAACCCCTCGCCCCTCGCTTCACTTTTCCTCCTCCTCAAACTACTAACACTTACTCTTACCTGATACTATTTTAAAGCCCGCTTTGTCCACACACTCTCTCCAAACTCCCTCCCAAAATAACCTCAAGCCCCTTCGCGATTCTTCGCCACTAGCGGGCAGTATCTATCCGCAAACAGTATCATGTTCACTTCCCTTCTATCTTCCCCATTCATCAATTCCACCCCCCTCCCCTCCCCCACCATTCCTCTGCAAACACTCTCCATAAACAAATTAAATGAGCCACGGCGACATTACACACCCCTACCTCAATCCTCTCACCACCCCCCGAACATCTCACTCTCCCCTCCAAACACTCTCACACACATTCTACGATTCCCTATAAAAGCCCCCTAATTACCTTTCCCTAAATTTACCCCCCACCCATTCTTCCTCCAACACACCTCCACAGTTCACCCCTATTCACTCTATCCATATGCTTTCTCTAAATCTAAAAACATCCATACACTTTCCCTTTCCTCTCAATACTTTTCTCCACAAGCATCTTTAGTGTGAACACTTGGTCCACACACCCTCTTCCCTCCCTAAACCCTCCTTGTTCTTCCCCCATTCTCCCCTTCGTTAAACCTCTTACTCTCTCAATCAGTATTCTTCCGTACACTTTCCCTACCACACTTAAAAGACATATACCTCTATAAAATTTCCACATTCCATCCTATCCCCCATTTCCCCTTATACAGGGGAACCAAAACATCCATCCTCCCAGTCCTGTGGTACCTCACCACTCCTCCAACATATATTATATAACCTATACAGCCATTCCTCCACCCCTATACCTCCCTTTTGCAACATTTCCATTCTCACACCATCCAGACCTGCGGACTTCCCTTTTTTTTCCTTTATTCACGGCCCTATAATATCCATCCATTTGTATTTCATTCTTCCCACCTCCCTCCCCCACTTCATTTTCCCATCCTCACCTCTTGTATATCTTCCTCCCCTACCCCACCCCCTTCATTCAATAGTCCACTAAAATACTCCCCCACCTCTTCCTCACCCTATCCTCTCCTCCTATCCAATCCCCATCTCCCCCCTTAATCCTCTCCCCCAACCCCTCCTTCCTCTTCCTTTTTTTATTAACCTCTTTCCAGAACATCTTACTCCCCGATTCAAAATTTTTCCGTCACTTTTCTACACCATTCCTCTTTTGCTCTTCTCTTCGTCCTCTCCAACGCCCTCTTTGCTTCCACTCAAACCCTTCTATATTTCCTCCCAGCTATCTTCTCCCCTACTTCCCAACCATTTCACATATAAAGCCTCCTTTTTCCTTTTCACCACCTCCTTCACCCTCTCACTCCACCATTCACTCCCTTTCCTTCTGCTGGCACCCACCCTTTTTACTTCCACATTTACCTTCTAGCCTCTTCACATACTGCCCCTCTTTAAATCTCTTCCACTCCCCCTCCACCTCCCCCATTCCCGTCCCTCTTCACGTTTCTCCACCTGTCCTCCAACTCTCCTAAACTCCCTCTTAACATACTATCTCCTCCAATTTTTCCACCTTTATCACTCTCCCAACTTCCTCTTTTCTCCCCTTTCCCTCACCGCACCTCTCCCCCACCCTTATCCTGGCAATCACCAAATAGTGATCCGATATCCCCCTCCCCGCCCCTCTAAACACATTTACATCTAATAATCTACCTCTATCTTTCCCATTTACACACACATAATAATCTAGTATCGCCTTCCCCCCCGTTATCTCACTCTTCCATGTGTACTTATGATTATCATTTTTTTTGAACCAAGTATTCCCCACTATCATACTTCTTTCGACACATAAAACTCTATCAGACTTTCTCCATTATCATTCCTCTCCGCTACCCCAAAAAGGTGCTATTATTTCTTCCCTACCTCCTCCCTTCCACTCCGGCATTAAATCTCCCAATAGAACAAATTTTTTCATTTACCCCAAAACTTTCCCCAACACTCATTCAATTCTCCCCAAAATCTTTCTCTCTCCTCCTCTCTCGCGCTCCATTCACTGGTGCATATGCACAAAATAAAAACCCACTATTTCCCCCCGAATTTCACTATTTACCCACATTATTCCTAGAACTCACCTGGTACACAATCTCACCTGTCACATCTCTTTCCTCATAAACTATTCCCACCCTCCCTTCGCCCTCACTTCTCTCGCTCACCCCCGAATACCCTACCCTTGTATTTTCCGAAATCCAACTCCCTCTTTCCCTTCAACTTAGTTTCATGTTATCCCTAACCATCCAAACCTTTTTGCCGTCACTCATCACCGCCAACTTACCTCCCTCTTCAAAATCCTCGTTACCCCTCTCACATTCATACACCCCACCCTAATTACCACTCTCCTCCCCATCTTTCCCTACTTCTATATATAACTCAATCAGGCTGTACGCTTTACGGGACCCCCCCACTAGGTGCTTCCCACCACCTAGGGCTACCACCCCGCTCACCAACCCACAATAACAATAACAAGATACGTTAAAATAATATAAAAACAATAAAGGTTAAAACACTATCAGTTTATATCTATTCCCCCACCCTCTTCCTCCTCCCCCCTCCTCCCTTCCCTCCCCTCCCCCTCCCCCTTTTTCTGTTTCCTTTTAAAATTCCCGTTAAAACTTAATTATCTATTAAAAACCATTTCTATTTACTTATTTATTCAATTTAAATTCTTTAAAAAACCCTTTTCAATAGTGCCACTCTTCATACAACATAATACGTCACTTTTAAGATTTTTATTTATAAATACAATGGTATATATCGAGGGCAGCGGACCAATTTTTATTAAACAGTGAGGTGTCTTCTCCCAGCCTTTATAGAGCGCCACCTAAAATGTTAAAACAACAAAAAAGATAACAAAAATCAGCGCATCATCTTAATTTTCGTACATTCTATAACCATAAGTGTTAGTAACATACTTAGTTGTCTTTCCTTAGGACTTATTGTCAATGAGTCCGTTAACCAGCGCCAGCTACTTGTCGCTTTATTCTTTTTTCCTTATCTTTCAATGTTTACTATGTTTTTAGTTATCGTTGAGATCTACGTGTATCATTAACACTTGAATAATATTTCTAATTAGGGAAATAAAAAAAGATGTTTCTAGTGTGATTACTCGACTCTTATCAAACAATTATTCTCAAATAGATATTATTTTCAATATATTTTTACACCATATCTTCCATGGAATTTAATAATTGTTTTGTTGATCTCATGTCTCCAGTTACTTATACAATTCTACATTTTTTAGTTACAGATTATTTTTGTATTATTCGCCACCTCAATTAAGATTTCACAAACGATATTATAATTTCTCAAATCCTTATATTTTAATAACTTTATCTTCAACTGAATAAAATTATCACTTTTTTAAAAGAAAATATCCGCGTTCATAATGGCCCTTCGGTAGTAATAGCTAAATTATTGTGTTTTTGAGAGGTTCCCCGTATCTTGAATATATATTATGCTTCCATATTATGTGTTCATCAGTATACGAAACATATTTATATCACATACCTAAATTTGATGATTTATTTTCATGTATTCCAGCAAAGCTCTAATAAACAAACATAAATTGTTCCTTAGTAAACTTTTCTATATAGTTTAAATATATAAAGAGTTCTTTAAATTTTTCGAACTTCTATACACAGTTAGAACCTTAGGGTCTTTCCTTAGGGTCTATGGATAGTTTTCTTTTGTGTTGTTTTGCATACAAATAACCTTACTTCGGAAATAAAAAGTTGTTTCTGACGAGCCTCTCTGCAACAATTGATTTACAGACATTTCGATAATTTCTCAACTTCCATGTAATTAATATGCCTTGCTGCAGTCTTTATACTATACACTACATTATTTTAATTACAGTGATATCGTACACAATAGATTTTCAAATTCCAAAGTTTATTACCATAATAAGAAATAGAAATTACACTTCTACTTCTGCAGAATTTTAATTATTATATATATTATTATAATAACTTATTGCAGTGTTTTAAAACACAATTAGCGAGAGACTGTCTTAAGCACAAACCTCATCCGACGAATGGACTTTACAAGTGAATTTATAATCTTAATATAATTTATTAATATTTCCAATTTTTATCAAATTTTTATTATATTACAACGCTTAGTATATTTATTTATAATTTAGTATATTCATTATCTCTTAAAATAAATTTGAAATATGTTAATTGATATATAAGTTATTATTATTCCTAATTATGACTTAATTTAATTTTATGTTCCTATATTGTTTATTTTTTTAGGTACCTCATTAAATATACATATATTAATTATATCTAATTATTTTTATATTTATTTATAATTATTATATTATATTATATATATTTATATATATATAAATTTATATTATATATATATATATTTATATATATAGTATATATATATTATATTTTATATATATATATATAATTTTATATTTTATAATTTATTAATATATAATTATTATTATATTATATTATATATTATAATTTTATATATATAATTATTATATTTATTTCAAATCTATAATATAATATATATATATATTATTTTTATATTATTATTAATTTAATTTATATGATTTTACACTTTGTTTATTTAAATGAATATTAATTTACATTATGATAGATTTATTAATGACTCCTTTATCTGAATTTACTTGACAGGAGACCATCATCAGTTTAACTGTATGTTTTAGTTGTTCTCAGACATTGGGCGTCAATATAGATTCCCTCACTGTTATCGGACCCGTAGTGCATATTATATTGATGTTCTTAATATACATTATGATTTAAGGTGGTCTAGCTTTGTTCGATTACATACTCCAGCTTAATAGTTGGGCTTTACTTATATATGTTTAATGTATATTTGTGTTTTGTACTATTGGTTTTAATTGAGAGCATCATTAGAGCTGAATATCAGATAGAGACTCGATAGATATATATTTGATTTAGTGCGCGATGTGATAGAGTTCGGTATTGGGGATTCGAATAACCGTGGTTAATACTTGCTCCGGAACCTTAAAAGTGTATAATATTTTCGGATTATGTAGGATTCGGAACGCTAGTCTGTGTATTGGCCGGAGTGGTCTGAGATTAAGCTTCGCGCACGCTTTCCCTGGATTGCCTCGGAACCGGTTTTAAAGTCCCATGTTCTAAATAGTGTAGCCGTGTGAATTCGAGTGAAGAGGATGCATTTGATTATTCAAGTAATCGAATTATTGGTAAATGAGGAACATGTGAATCAGAATTACAGGAATTTCGAATCTGTTGGATGCCGGTTATAAATCTAGGAACTGCAGTCAGATTTTTCTGACAAACCTGGTTTTCGACATTCCCTGAGTATATTTATTAACTTTAAAAGTAAAATAAGAGCAAATGTTATGTACAGTACGATAAGAAATAACTGATGGCATAACTTAAATGCTATTGTCTATTTACCTTAGATTTTACAATATAATGAACATTTTAAATATTATCTTGAACTACTAATACGTATTCTATTTCTAAGCACCTATTGCTACTTATTATTAGTAACCATTACTCCTATAATGACATTCTTTTATTATTAATTTAAAATTTGACATATTAAGTTAATAAGGGACTAATGCTATTTGCTAATTAAAAGCTATTACTAATGATATTGCAAATTATTATATTACCATTTATATTACTGTTAATATTAGGGTATTTTCATATTTTCGTATTAAATACTTATTGTTAAGTTGATAATTTATAAACACATCACTATCTCATATTACTAAATTCTTATTAACACGATATCATTAATTCATACCATTTACTATATTATATTTTAATATATATTGCATACTTTAAATACATACATATTATCTCAAATTAACTAGGATTCACTTACTGTGGCTTTCCTATATATAATTAAATTATCTCCCTTTACAATTGACCTCTTTAATGATCTTTCATTCCGTTTCATCTTAATAGTTCAGATTAATTACTATTTTATACCTTATTTACTATTTAATAACCTTATTTTACATCAAGGAAGTTTTCTAGGATAACTCTTCGGTATACAACTATGACAGAAAACTAGCCATTCTCTAGATTTCGTTTGACGCGTCTCGTGATTATAGATATTATATACGAATCTAATTAATTAATACTAATGAATAAGCTATATTGTATATCCGGGAACTGAAGTGCTCACCACAATATATTATTTTCCTATTATATATAAAGATGAACTTAATGCGTCATCAAATCTCGTCACGGTCAGATTATGCGACAAAGTCATTTTATTTATAATATTTAAATGTTTGAGCAACAGTGATTTCTTAGTCCTATAATAATTAAGTAGTTATGCAGACGTTAGGGTTCATTTACTCCTTTATATTGACTGGTTCAGGTACTCGCCAGGCTTTTTTAAGCTATCGCCAAATCTCTGTCGAAACGTTGGCTATAGGTGTTGGATTAAATTCTGGACCTGTAACGACTATAACTCGAATGATAATAATGCTCGCATAGCGATGAAGAATATTACAATATATAATCTAAGAACTAATAAAATTGGTCAAGATGTCGTTCCACAACCAGTCAATGAAGTCAAACCTATAAACCAAAACTAAATGCCGTTTTTCTTTCTGTTTGGCAGATCTTCATATGATATTACTTTTTTATCTTAATAGTATGTATTAGATTATCGTCTGCCTCCGTATCCCCGGTCCGGGG
>JABUQX010132716.1:10000-19648 GCA_015478945.1 Trachelipus rathkii | reverse complement strand
TTTTTGTGTCATGGAAATAGATTTTGGTAGCGATTTTGGGATGAAATATAAGTTTGGAAGGGTTTTCTGAAATTCTGGAAGGATGACAGTATTTCCAAAGGCAGCTTCACTGCGCTAATAGAACGAGAACAAGCAAAGTTAAACGAGGTTATCTTAGGTTAGTTGAAGGTAAAGATCATGGGGTTCACGCCATGCCTGAGAGAATTAGCTCGCGCTTTGCAAACCCCAAGGAACCCTTTCACGGTAGCTGTAGTCATTTCATGGCAATCCAAGACAGTACGACGTAAGTCCTACCTGTTAAGCAGCACCGAAGTGCCAAAGACGTTTTCTCGCCGTAGGGGCGGTGGTCTTTCCTGCGGAAGACTGAAGAGATAGAACAGAAACAGAGATATGAGCTCATCGGAGGAACCTAGAGGAGTAAAAATTTAAGCAAATAAGGATAGAGAATTAGAGTTATTAAAAGGTCTAGAATGTTGGGTCATCTCAAAGACGATCAGAGATACGAGTAAGGGCGCTGCCCAACTGCTCGAGTAATCAATGGAATAGAAAAGTCGTAGCCAAGTTCATCAACTTTATGCTTGAGAATTAAAGGGAAAGGCATATTTGACGTGGTGAACGTTTGAAATCACCAAAGAATGATGATTTCAGAGAAATGTTGAAGAAGAGAGAGAATATGTTTTAATTTATTATGACAGATTAGCTTGAGCTTTAGGTAGAATATTCGGAAACTCCATCAAAGACACGGGAAAAAAATCATTGCACATTGGCACAACTGCCTTGGCTGAAAATTGAGGGAAGAAATAGTAGGAGTCAACAGAGTAGAGCTTGACGTCAGAAAGCTCAAAACCTAAGTTTCGGTTAGCAAATAAGAGATGAGGTTTAGAGGAGGAGAGGTGATGTTTCAACAAAATGAAATTAGATTTAAAACCGTGAAATTTGCAAAAATTTATGAAAAGGAGACGTACATCCGAACAAGCCCGCAATATCCGTGACGGGGCAACAACTCCATCCCCCGGGGCGTCAATGACCTTAATGCTGGATGAGGCGGTAGGGAGGAAAAAGGGGTTATTTTTGAGCCACCCTTATGCTTCTCCGAGACTAATCGCATGCTGCCATTTTATACCATTTTTTATTTTATTTTTAAGAGTAAAAATTATTAGCAATTAATTACGGAACATTTATAATTAAAGAGCTTACTCCGTGAAAGAAGAATGTGGAAATTGGGTGCTGGGTGCATGGGATGTACTCTAACACTCCATATATCCCAATGGTGGGTAATCACATCGCTTTCAGGAGCATTACTTCCTCTCATATATATAATATAGTATATATATACTTTATATATATAATATAGTAATATATATATATTATATATTATATACTATATATATATATATATATCTATTATATATCTATATATATATTATATATATATATCTTACTAATATATATTATATAATATTATATAATACTATATATATATACTATATATATTTTCGGTGCGGTGCGGTGCGTGGTGCGCAAATTTTGGTGCGGTGGCGGTGCGTGTGGTCCGCTCTCGGTGTGCGGGTGCGGTGCGGTGCGCATGCCAAAAGAGATGGCTGCGGTGCGGTGCGAGAGGATGACGGGTGATGCGGTGCGGTGCTGGTGCACGACCTTCCGGTGCGGTGCGGTGCGGTGCGGTGCGCAAAAATCCGGAGCTCGGCCAACACTAAAATGAACAGAGTCTCCCCGAGATTATTTGCGAGTTGCCAACGTTTGTAATTGTGTTTCAACGTTTGCATACGTTAAAGGCAAATGAGGGAAAGAGAAAGCTTTAGACAATTACTGTTATGGAGCTAATAATAATAATAATAATAATAATAATAATAATAATAATAATAATAATAATAATAATAATAATAATAAATAATAATAATAATAATAATAATAATAATAGGTATAATAAAAATAGGAAAAGTAAGATAAGTATAATAGTAATAATAACAGTAATGGTAAAGACATACAAAAGCCGTACAAACCATGTAGGAAATGTTCCTCATTCAGAACAATTACACAGGCCTATACAAAACAAATAAAACCGATACAAACTACATATAAATAATAATTAAGTCATTCGGATAAAAAATAGAAGCCGATACAAACTCGATTCAATCTCTAAACAAATCATTCGTCACTCGGAGAAATAATATTAAATCTACATCATTGATTTTGCGACTAATTACATTTGATAGAAGTTTGATAGAATTTTGATAGAGTTTTAATCGAATTTTAAAGGAAAATTTCGCCGAAATTCTTTTTATTTTTACTTAACTCATAATTTTAATTTTTAGATAAGGGAAAAAAATTTCAAATGTATTTTATTTAAAAGGGGGAGGGGGGTCACAAAATCCTAATTTTTCATTTTTCGTTTTAATTTTTGATATTTTTTATCAATTGACACGATCATCTTAATTGTTATTTCTGATCTTAAATTTGGTGGAAATGTTTTGTTTTTTATATTTTCATAATAAACGTATAAAGGTTCATTTTTTGAATAGGGAGGTCAGTGGGGGTTTATGGAAGGAAAGGAAGGGGGAGGTCTTTGCATTTTTTGTGAAGATGTATATTTTCGGTAGTACAGTGTTTCCTCAGCATTTAAAATCTTAAGTGGATGTACTCGGTGAATAATTTTTTTTATTTCGATATATCTTTATTAATTAACTTCTCTCTCTCTCTCTCTCTCTCCTCTCTCTCTCTCTCTCTCTATATATTATTATATATATATTTATATATATATATATATATATTATATATTATATTATATATCTATTATATATAATATATCTTATATATATATATTTTATATATATACTTATATATTAATGCGGTTAGTTATAAATTGTGAACTTACAAGTTAATGCTCTGCCAATATATATATTATATATAGTATATATATTATATATTATTATTATATATATATATATATATATATAAATATATATAAATAATTATATATATATATATAAATATATATATTATATATATTATAAAACACATTTTTATCTTTCACGAGAATATCCCAGAGTTTAATTTTCCATTTTTTAACAATGAAATTCCATACCTCCATAGAATAGAATTACAATTTAAACTAAAAGTGACCAGTTCAACTCATCTAACACTGAAACGGGCTCAGATGTCACGTATCGTTACATGCCAATGTCAACGCTTTCATTACGAATAAGATTTAAATTTTAAACCTGATACAACGTATGAGAGAGGAATAAAGCCATATACATATAAACAATCGAAGCTGATCTTTATGGTCTGTAAAATCAAAAGGTTTGAATCAGGGATGCCAATTTTGGTGATTTTTTTGATTTTTTTTAAAAAAATCAATTTGTGTAATTTTTTTATTTTTTTGCTTTTTTTGATTTTTTGGATTCGTTAACGTCACGTGAAATATAATTTGTAAGTTACAAATTATATATCGCGTGACGTTACGAATCTGAAAAAATAGAAAAAAGTAAAAAAAAAATCAAAAAAAGGATGACAATTGATTTTTTTTTAAAAAAATCAAAAAAATCACAAAATTGCCATCCCTGGTTTGAATTAAAGGAAATGAACAGAGTCTCCAGAGATGATTTGTAAGTTGCCAACGTTTGTTAACGTTAAAAGCAAATGAAGGAAAGAGGAAGCTCTAGACAATTGCTATTATGGGGTTAATATTTATAATTTAATTTAATAATAATAATAATAATAATATAATAATAATAAATAATAAATAATAATAATAATAATAATCTAATAATAATAATAATAATAATAATAATAATATAATAAATATAGAATGTAAAAAATATGTAATAATATTTAATAATATTAAATACTAAGTAGGTAAGACACACAAATAAATCAACAAACTCTAATAAAAAATTTCTTCGTTCAGATAATAATTGCCCAGATACCAAACAATAAAACCGATATAAATACAATATATCATTAGTCCTTCGATAAAAAATAACGAGCCGAATAACAAAACGTTCCAAACTCAACAAATTCACTAGTCACTCCAGAATAATATTGAATCTACATGATTGGTTTTGCACTAATTGTATTTGAAAGAACTTTGATAGAAATTTAATCGAATTTTAACGATTTTCTCCGAATTCTAATATTCTAATTTACTAATTCTAATTTTTCTTTCTTTTTTTTTTAACTTGAAATATTTCAAATGTATTTTATTTTAGGAGTGAGGCTGCTAGAAAATGTTAATTTTTCATTATTCATGTTCATATTTTTAATTTCTTTATTTTTTATTTTTAGCATTTTCAAAATATTATTCTAATATTTCTCTTCTATTCCACTTCTTTGTATATATTTCAAATAAACATTTAGAGGTCTTTTTGAATAGGGATAAGATGCCAGTGGAGGTTGGTAGATGGAGGTTAAATGTTAATTATCACGAAAGGAAGGGGGGGCAGGAAGTTTCTAGTCATTCATTTTTTTGTGAAAATATTTATTTCGATACTACGACGTTTCCTCAGCACTAAACTGGATCTATTCGTTGAATACAATGATTTTAATTTCGATACTTCTTTCTTAATTAGCTCATTTTATTTCATTCTTTTTATATGTATTCATAGGTTAAATAGGTTAAATAGGTTAAAATAAAAGTACTTACTAGTTACCATGCTCTACCAATATATATATATATATATATATATATTTCTATAAGAGATCATAATATATATATATAATATATATATATAATATATATATATTTATATATATTATATATATATAACATATATATAATTAATATAAATTTTTATATATATATATAATATTATAATATATATAATATATATATATATATATATATATATATATATATATATATATATATATATATATATATATATATATATATATATTTCATAAGAGAACACGTACGTTTATATCATTCATACCACTATGACTTTAAATCACCATTTTCTAACAATTAAATTAGATTTCCTTATAGCCTTTCACCATCACGAATTTAAACCCTAGCGAAATTCATTCTATGTGCATAAAATATCAATGTCATTTACACAAACAAGTCAACGCTTTCATTACCATTTGGAGCTGTTTAATAAACTACTAGATAGAGATAGAGATATACGTATAAGCAATCGAAGTTGACCTTTATGGTCTGTAAAATCAAAAGGTTTGAAATTAAGGAAATGAACAGAGTCTCCTCGAGATGATTTGTGAGTTGCCAACGTTTGTAATTGTGAGTTTCAACGTTTGCATACGTTAAAGGCAAATGAAGGAAAGAGGAAGCTTTAGACAATTACTATTATGGAGTTACTAATAATAATAATAATAATAATAATAATAATAATACTAATAATAATAATAATAATACATAATAATAATAATATAATATATAATAATAATCAATCAATAATCAATAATAATAATAATAATAATAATAATAATAATAATAATAATAATAATAATAATAATAATAGGTGTAATTAATGTGAGAAAAATAAGATACGGAATAATAATAGTAATGGTAAGGACATACAAAACCCATACAAACTCTGTAGGAAATGTTCCTCAATCAGAACAATTACACAAGCCTATACAAAACAAATAAAACCGATACAAAAACTACATACAAATAATAATTAGTTATTCGGATAAAAAATAGCAGCCGATACAAACTCGATGCAATCTCCAAACAAATCATTCGTCAATCAAAGAAATAATATTAAATCTACATCAACGATTTTGCGACTAATTACATTTGATAGAAGTTTGATAGAATTTTGATAGAGTTTTAATCGAATTTTAAAGGAAAATTTCGCCGAAATTCTTTTGATTTTTACTTAACTCTTAATTTTAATTTTTATTAACGGAAAATATTTTTAAATGTATTTTATTTAAAAACGGGGAGGGGTCTCAAAATTCATAATTCTTTTTCAATTATTCATTTTTAAATTTTTGATATTTTTAATCAAATTCCCAGTTTTATTCTATTATTTCTCATCTATTCACTTTTTCATTTTTGTTTATATTTTCAAATAAACGTATAAAGGTAATTTTCGAATAGGGAGGTCAGTGGGGGTTTATGGAAAGGGAAAGGGGGGGAAGGTATTTGCATTTTTTGTGAAGATATATTTTCAGTACCACGGTGTTTCCTCAGCATTTAAAATCTTAAGTGGATGTACTCGGTGAATAATTTTTTTTTAATTTCGATATATCTATTAATTAATTAACTCTCTCTCTCTCTCTCTCTTATCTCTCTCCTCTCTCTCTCTCTTGTTTTTTTTTCTCTTTCTCTCTCTTCTCTTCTCTCTCTCTCTGCTTCTCTCTCTCTCTCTCTCTCCTCTTCTATAGTATATATATATATATTATAATATATATAGTATATATTATATATATATATATATATAGTATATCTATATTATATATATTCTATTATATATATATATTATATTTTATATATCTATATATATATATATATTATAATATATATATATATATATATATTATATATATATTTCTAATATATATAATTTATATTAGTGATGCACCGGAGAGTAATTTGGCCGGAGGCCGGAGAGCCGGAGGCCCGGAGAATGAAAATTTTATTTCCGGCGGAGCCGGTCTCCGGCCGGAGAATGAAATTTCCATATATATTTTCTTCTATATATATATTTATATTATATATATTTTATATATATATATATATATATATATATATATATATATATATATTATATATATATAATATATCTATATATATATATCTATTAATATATATATATTAATATTATATATTATATATATATATTATATATAATATATATATTATATATTATATATATAAATTGCAATTACTATATATTTCTTCAAATTCGAAAAACAATCTAGATATCTTATATGTCAAATCACTGGAAGTTACATGGAGAATATATTAGATTGCTACAACATTTGAAGAATTAACCTAAACGAGCGGTGATGACATGTGATCTCACATCTACTCTCGCTATAGCCTGCAGTTATGCAATTAATTATATTAGAGAAAAAAAATATTTCAGCAAAAATTGGAAGGATACGCGGTGTAAACAATCGAAGATGACCTTTATCACAATCATACTCGCTTACTGAACGCCTTGGTACCACCTTAAAACGACGAAGAAACTTATTTACTGGCAACAGTTTTCTAAATCAACAAATACAAATTAGCTCCCTTTGATTTTTTGAACAAATAAAATAAAATTTATGCTCAAAGAAGAAGCTAAAAACGTTTTTTAAAAGCTAAAGAAACAATACATTAAGTTCAGATTCTGATAAACAAAATGATGATCAAAATGATCAGTCTCACACAGATTCAGCATGACAGAATCTGAAAATGAACGGCTATATTGAGAAGGAAACACAACTCATTTCTGGAAGTGCTTTGATAACATGTTACAAGAAAAATCTTCCGAAGAAAGTGAAGAATATTCAGATACAATCAAACCAAGTGGAACTGGTCAAAGGAGAAAAAAGTTAAAATGTAAACGTAGAAGCAGCAGTGAGAGAAAACAACATGAATTAGAAAATACTATTCAAACTACTGTGGATAAATATCTTGCAGCACCACTTATGAACGAAAATCGGATGTTGATTCACTGTTATGGTGTAAAGAAAGAAAAGCTCTTTATCCTGATTGCATTTTACCTGAATTAGCTAGGAAATATCTCTCTGCTCCACCTTCAACGTGTATTTACGAGAGAATGTTTAGGCCAAGCAGGAAATATTTACTACAAGTAAAAGGAGATCGTCTTTCTCCACACTAGCTGATCAGCTCATGTTCTTCATCATAATTTAAGAGCATTTGAATTTTAAATATTAGAGAATGGTACCTAAATAGCAATGCATAGGCTATTTAACTTTCCTTTCACTGACTTTGTGTTTAACAATATAACTTAAATTTTCTCAAAAAATTTCTATTGTGATACTTTATACAGTATCGATAACAGCTGGTATATGCATTTATATATTCTATATATTATATATCTATATATATATTATATTATTATATAATATATATATATATATAGTACTTTATATATATATTATATATTATATATATACTATTATATATAATATTATTATATTTATATATATATATATATATTTTCAATGTTAGTTGTTAAAACTTTAAAAGCTCTTTAATATTTAAAGATTAGGATATATATATATCATATTTGGGAAAAACTTTACATTTTGATTCCTTTCACATTTTCTGAAAAAAATTTCTGTTAAAAAACAATTTCTAAGTTCAGAAAAGTTAAGTTAAGTTAGGTTTTTAAAAGAAAATTGTTTAGTGGCAAGCTTCTGGCATAATTCCAGAAGCTTGCCCCTTAAAAGAATTTTTCTTAAAAACTTAACTTTTCCTGACTTAGAAATTTTTTTGAACAACTTAGAATTTTTTTTTCAGAAAATGAAAGGGATCAAAAAAAGTTTTACCCATAATTTTTTTTAGTCTTTTGGTCAGATAATGGCCTGTAGTTTAAAAGTTTTTTAACAATTACATTTACCTATTTTCTGTATTCCAATTTTAAAGCTAGATTTATCAAAAGTGTGTTTTTTATTAGGTAGTCTTTTGGATATCAAACATTTTAAAGTTGTTATCAAAATAATAGTCAGTTTAGTAAATGGTGTCAATATAGGCCTATTCATATTTATTCATATATTATTATAGTTTAGTATAATATTGAGTTTATTAGTTTGACTTATATTCATCACTGACACAAAACAATATTAAATATATTTTACACTTTTTGTAAATGAATCAGTTCTTCTATTAAATTTATTTAATTACATTGTCTCATTGTTAGCTTCAATGAATATAACTAATTTTTATTTTCAAAACCACCTTTTTTAAAAATATTGGGTCTCCCGGCCGGAGAAAGGAGACTAGTGGTCTCCGGCCGGAGCCGGAGGTCTTTAAAAAGGCCGGAACTCCGGCCAAGCCGGAGCCGGAGCCGGAGATCCGGTGCATCCCTATATATATATATATATATATATATATATATATATATATATATATATATTATAATATATATATATATATATTATAATATATATATATATATATATATATATATATATATATATATATATATTCTTGCGGTTTAGTTTTAAATTGTTGAACTTCAAGTTATGCTTTGCCAATTTAAATATATAAATATTTATATATATATATATATATATTATATAATAAAAATATAGTATATATATATATATATATATATATATATATATATATATATATATATATATAATATATTATTATTATATATATATATATATATAATATATATTATATATATATATAATATATATATATTATATATATATATATATTATTATATATATAATATATTATATATATATATATATATTATATAGTATATATATACATATTTTATAATATATAATATATATATATATATATATATTAATTAATTATATACTATATATATATATATATATATATATATATTATATATTATATATATATATTTATATATTATATAAAACACATTTTTATCTTTCACAGAATATATCAAGAGTTTAATTTTCCATTTTTTAACAATGAAATTACATTACCTCCTATCT
>JABUQX010132715.1:17500-24248 GCA_015478945.1 Trachelipus rathkii | reverse complement strand
AAATTGTAACATAAACTCGGAATCAACTGTGAACAATTACCTATAATCAGAAATCCTATAAAAACATTTATCGGAGAAGAAGAACGTACATCGTACCTAGTCGACCTAGATATAAATTGCTGCTGCAATTCCTTCTTTAGAACCCCGGTTCTGGTCGACCCTTCTTTGGATGTTGGGTTTGCGGTTAAAGGGTTAGCATCAGCCATTAGTCGCATTTCGTTAAAATATAATGTGGCTGACAAGTCCTTTGTGGGCCCTTATGGGGATTCGGTCGATGACATCGACCTTCTTTTAGGTACTGACACTTTATGTCATATGAAACACTTCCAAATTATCGATTGTTTGGAAGGTAGTGCCATTCAGACTTGCTTTGGGTTGGTTCCTTTCGGCCCAGTGAATTCTTTTCTACTTCCTCATCAACAAGCCTTTCTATACAGAAAGCAGACTTCAACATCAACTCTTGATTTACAATCAAATCAAAGGGATTCATGACTATCCATGTCTGTCTCCTCGCTGCCAAAACACCTATTCCAAGCTTCTCCTAATCTCGTCAACTCGATCATTGACCCTCATCCTACTTACCCGGACGTTCTTAGCATTTCTTCAAATGAAATAAGTGCCGACCTGGGTTTGGAATATCTGTACAGCTTGGAGTCTTTGGGTATTCAGGAGGAGAAGGATTATGGTACCATCGATAAGGAATTTATCTCTAAATTCCACAATGCAATTCAATTTATCGATGGAAAATACCATATTGAAATCCCATGGATCCCAGAATTAGTGGATCAGGTCCCCTCGAATTATCGTATTGCTTTAAGTACGCTTAGACGAGTTAAAAATCGTCTTAGCAATCAAGGTCTTGATAAGGCCTACACTGATGTTTTTAAGGAACAACTGAGATGTGGTATCATCGAAATCATCTCTGTTGATCCGAAGGAGTTCGATCGTTACATATGGATCCCCCACAGGCCTGTAATAAAAATGGCTGATCAGGTTTCTACTAAAATCAGGCCTGTGTTCAATTGCACCCTTAGAACAAAAGGCGCTCCTTCTCTTAATCAAGCCTGTTACCCAGGCATCGACTTGTTGGTTCCTTTACTTCGTCTCCTTCTTTCCTTTAGGACCAACAAATATGTGGTTGTCGCTGACATCTCGAAAGCCTTTCTTCAGATCTATCTTAAACTTGAAAGCGATCGTAACAAGTTTTGTTTCTTCTGGGAAGAAGATGGCAGACTTGTTACTTATAGGTACGCGACAATCATTTTTGGCCTTGCGGTATCCCCTTTTATCTTAGGAGCCGTAATAAGACATCATATTAAAAGCAAATATTCATTCGATCTGGTATCTCGGCTTCTTGTCAATAACTTGTATGTGGATAATTTTATCTACACTCATTCATCCCCTGATGTTTTGAGAGACATCTATTCAGCCTCAGTAGAAAGGATGAAGGAGGGTGGGTTCAACTTGTGTTCCTGGAACACCAACCACCCTGATCTAAAAGCTCAAATCAAAGACGATCAGATGCTTTCCTCTCATAATTGTGATGAGGAAAAAGTCTTGGGGTATCTTTATCATCCCGAAAATGATACCCTTAGATTAGCAGACTTTGACCTTACCTCAGTCGAATCAAAACGAGATCTTCTCTCCCAAGTAAACAAAATCTTTGATCCTCTTTCTTTTTTCCTTCCTGTAACCTTAAGGGGACGTCTGTTGATGAGGCGGACATGGGAGAAAGAAATGAGTTGGGATGACTCCATTGACCAGGATATAAAAGAAGATTGGGAGAAACTTCGTGCTGATCTCGACGACCTCAAAAACTTATCTTTCCAACGCTTCTGCTTTGAAGCATCAGAAAATTCAACTCTCAACATCTTTTGTGACGCAAGTTCACAATGTTATGGGTTCGCAGTTTACGTCACCGGTTCAGAAACTGTCCCGTCACTATTGTGGGCAAAATCTAAGGTGGCTCCTCTCAGGGGAAAAACACTTCCTTGTCTCGAGCTATTATCAGTCTATTTGGCTCTTAAGTGCCTTCCACAAATATTGACGGGATTAACAGAGGTTGAATTCAGGGCTGTCAACATCTTCTCGGATTCCCAAATCGTCCTAGCATGGGTAGCGGGAGGAGGTAGCAAAACAAAACAAATTTTCGTCAAAAATAGAATCCAAGATATCAAGAGCATGGTCTCCTCCATGAGAGATGACAATTTACTGCCTATCTCTTTTCACTACGTTAAAACGGATGAAAACCCTGCCGACTTGATAACTCGAGGGTTATCTCATCGAGAGTTTGTCAAAAAACTAAGCCTTTGGAAATTTGGTCCGAACTGGCTCCGCTACGATCAGGTTTACTGGCCCAATTTCAGCAGTTCGGGGGGAGGAATGGTGGACCCTTCTTCAACATTTATGGTCATACAGGCCCCACCTCCTCCTATCATCAACATTTCACGATATTCTTCTTTGTCAACATTGTTAAGAGTATGTTCTCTACTTTTCAAATTCGGTGTATCAACTCTTTCCTCAATCGAATGTGACAGAAAAGCTAGACTTTTCTTGTTAAAAGTTATGCAGCAGGAAAGCTTTTCTGTTGAACTTCGGTTTCTTAATGATGTTAAGTCGAACCCTGCTTCTGCTAAAGCACCACCTGATTTGGTTTCTCGTCTCAACCTCTTTTTAGATGACTCAGGGCTCATCAGAAGTAAGGGCCGTTTATCTCGGACTAATTATTATTGTTTTGAGGTGGTGAATCCTGTAGTTCTTAGTAAATCACATCATCTGACCTTTCTCATCATTAAGGATGCGCATGTTGCCTGTAAACACCTTGGCATTCAGGCAACCCTTACATGTATTCGCTTAAAAGGTTATTGGATTACATCAGCTCGACACACGATAAGAAAAATACTGTCGGAATGTGTAATTTGCACAAAGTACAACAGCTTTTCCTTTCAATATCCAAAGTTCACGAATTTCACAAAAGCTCAAGTTAACTTTTATCGTCCTTTCACTAGTGTAGGTGTTGACTACACTAAACATTTCTTTGTCAGAGTCAAAGGTTCAAATCAACCACAAAAAATGTACATATTGTTGTACACTTGTCTCAACATTCGTTGTGTGTATTTAGATTTGATCCCTGACATGTCTGCAAAATCATTTGTGCAATCGTTCAAGCGTTTTGTCACTAGGTTTGGAGTTCCAAATTTCTTATATAGTGACAATGCCCGTTCCTTTAATAGAAGCGCGGATGCTCTTGAACAATTCGTTGTTTCGGAAACAGGTTCCGAGTTTCTGCGTCAAAATCAAATCGAACATATCCGAATTCCCTTGTATAGCCCTTGGATGGGAAGTATGTGGGAAAGATCAATCCGGACTGTCAAAAACTGCCTCTACAAGACAGTAGGGCGTAAAAACTTGGAATATTTTGATTTTATCACTACCCTGGCGGATATCGCCGACGCCATCAACTCGAGACCTCTAACTTACACCTCTTCGGACAACGATATTGTCCCTTTAACACCAAATTGTTTTTTAAAACCTTTGGCTAATACAAGTCTCATTTTAACTGATCCTACTTCTTCCAATTCACCTTCAAGAGAGGAACTTATTCAGTCCCTCAAGAGATCTTCGGAGATGTTCGAGGACTTTAGAACTCGATGGTATACCGAATATCTCTTAAGCCTGAGAGAAGTAGGAAGAGATCTGTATCAGGTCGCATGGAAAAATAAAGTAAAGGTGGGGGACGTTGTACTTATTAAAAGTCCTGTAAAGGAGCGCCCATATTGGCAAATGGGCATAATCCAAACGCTCATATATGGAGATGATGGTAAAGTTCGTTCAGTTAAAGTCCGTACCCCAGGAAGGCTAATAAATGTGTATCCTGTTAAACATTTATTCCCTCTGGAATTATCTTTGACTCATAGTGGGAATCGGAATAACTCGTTAGGAACTGATGCCCCTTCTACTACGATGGTTCCTTTACCATCTTCTTCTCAGGCAACCAGTCCTAGTGTAATCCCAACCGTAACCAATGATAATTCCACAACAAATCAACAATCTCGTCCTAAAAGAAAAGCGGCGGTCGTGGCGCGATCTAAATTTCTCAATGTCGGTATCGATTCGGAATCGGAATCAGAAGAATCCTCAGATTCTGATGATTAGTATCATTATTTCGGATAATTTAATGATTAAAGATTTTTTTTCTTTTTTTTATTATGGCACAAATTCGTCGTAATTTATGCCATCGCCCCCGCCCAGGATATTAAAATTTAATCTTTAGTATCTCAAATATTAAGTCACACTCACATTTTCAATTATTTGTCAAATGTTCAAAGTGGTAATTTTTGATAATTGCGTTATTCATTATTGATTTGTTTTGAGATAAAAATGGAGAAATGTTTCCTTTTGAATTGAAAGGAACAAGAACAGCAAAATCTCACTCGGTAAAAAAATTACCTAAATCAAGGTCTTTTGCCTTTTTGCTTCGTGTCGAAAATACCGTCTGTGAATCTGTTCTTTTGCTTTTTACTTTCGTGTGTGAATATACCGAATACCATTTGTGAATCTCCGTTTTTGCCTTTTTGATCGATTTCGTGAATATCGTTAAAGAAGTCTTTAATTTCATGATCAAAATTATGTTATGGCTTTTCAAGTTTTAACTATTCAAATAAAATTGTGATTTAAACTGTGTGGTTTCGTATCAAGACCTACGTAGGTGAAGAGAAGTTTACCCAGTAACTAACTGTTGATTGAAAGAAACGTATTTCAATATAACTGTGGAAAAGAACAATTTTCCAATCAATTAACCGCTTGCCGTTACCTATCTACTGATTTTACTCAAGTAAGTTGTTTTTTGTTTCTTTTCATATTTTTTAAGGGTGCATTTCTCCATCTGCGTAATATCAAGTAAATTTAAATTTATCACAGTTTAAGTTACTTTTAAACTACCTATGCATAAAAATGTGTATTTGACTCATCTTAAAATTGACGAGGAAAAAAATTTTATAATATATATATATATATATATATATATATATATATATATATATATATATATATACTTCTCTTTTTATTGTGGATTAATGTATAAATATATATATATATATATATATATATATATATATATATATATATATATATATATATATATATATATACTTTTTATAGATGTAGATATAACATATATACAGATATATATATATATATATATATATATATATATATACTATATATATAACATATATATACCCAACCTGTCTCTCCAAAACTTTTGGTAAGGTGCGTAGCATGCACTGGACAGAAAAGTAGTAGAAGAACATTGCGCAAGTCGAAATTAAAGCCCAACCTTACTGCTCCCTTAATATCTTTTAGTGAGAACTCGTCGCAGTCAGAAAATATACCTTTAAGCATCACGGGGTTGCGACGGACCCTCACTATGACATCTCGGCAATGTTGAGTTCATACCTTGGCCCAGGTGATCCACAACCATACCCCTTCACAAAACCCGGCCATTCACTCCTATTATGCACATTTCTTCTCGCCTCTACCAAACTCACATTTCTCTTCTCCAGGCATTCCTTTACTGACTCAATCCACTTTTTCTTCGGTCTCGCAGCAGGTAGATTCCCAGCAAACTCACCAATATACATCTGCTTAACCGACAGACTATCATCTATCCATTCCACATGACCACATCATCTCAATGTACTTTCATTTATTCTCTCATATACCCCTTTCTTCACACCACACAACTCTCTAATACGTTCATTCATCATTTTATCATTTTTTCTCACATCTAACACGCCCCTAAGATTGTCCATTTGAACTTTGTACTTTAGATCTATACCTCAAACTCCAGGTCATAGTCTCACAACTGTACATTAACACAGGTAACAACCTACCCTTATGCAAGATACTAGCACATGGAAGACTTAGTCCCTTTACCTCCAACAAGATTTTAATTGCACCAGTCACCTTCCTGCCATTTATAACTTTCCCACTACAGTCTGCATCATCCGTTCCCTTTTCATCCAACATATATCCTAAATATTTAAACTCAGGCACTTGTTCCAGCTGCTCACCATCTAACATGACTTCACACCGAGAACTGTCCTCACTCACAACCATAGCCTTACTCTTATCTACGTTTGCTTTCAAACCCCCAATTTTACACTCCCTGCCAAATCTCCCTACCAATCATCTTAAACCCTCTTCAGGTTTGTCAAACAAAAAAAATCATCTGCATATAATAGGTAGGGCACTCTCCACTCTATTCCATTCTCAATCATTCTAACACCATCCACTGCCACCCTCCTCTAATTCTTTCATAACCTTATCCATATATAAATTGAATAACCAAGGAGACATAACACATCCCTGCATCACTCCGCTATTAATATTAAACCAATCACTTTCGAATCCATTCATTCTTACACACATTTCACTATCGTCATACATACTTTTGATTCCATTTAGAATCCTACCACTTCAACACCTTACATCACTAACACCTGCCATTGAGCTTCCCTATTAATCCTTTCATACGCCTGTTTCAAATCCATAAAACCTAAATACAATTTATTCTTCTTCTCACTCATTTTCTCAATCATTTGTTTCAATGTAAATATTTGATCCTCACATCCTCCACCACTTTTAAAAACACACCCTGTTCTTCACCAGTCAGTCATTCAGTCACTCGACGCACTCTTTCGACCAAAATACCAGCATATATCTTCCCTACAACACTCAATAAACT
>JABUQX010132714.1:5000-21683 GCA_015478945.1 Trachelipus rathkii | reverse complement strand
AAAATTCTCTGATTAATTTACTGTAAGTAAAATTCATGGATGGTGTACCAATTTAATTGCGTTGTTAGTATTGCTGAAAGAAGAAATTCATAAACTTGAAAATTACGATGGAATAAAAACTTCAAAATATATGCAAGGACAAAGCTGGAATGACTGTGCTGATCAAGAAAATGAAAACCTCTTTGCGATGTTATAGCGTTATTCGCTTAAAATATTGTTTCAACATTTTATATAGCGTTTGAACTGGCTTAGTTCCGTAATAAATTATTATCAAGGAAAAAATAAACAGGACTGGAGTGAGCAGAGGAGGTAACATCAAAAATTGAATTCAAAAACATTGTGACTACAATTTAGTTATTAGTCGAAAAAACATTCAATTTCAAAGATCTTTATTAATAAATTCGCGTTTAATTTTGTTTTTTTCAGTTGCGGGACTTTAAAAAAACAGGTGGGAAGAAAAAATTCTAATGTTAGATAATGGTTGAAAATTTCACTATTCTTTATAATTTTCTTCTTCATCATCTACCTTTTTCTCCCCAAGACTGGGGGTAAGGTGAGTAACATGCATCGGAAAAGTAAAGCAGTAGAAGAATATGACAAAAGTCGAAAAGAAGCCCAGCCTTACCGCCGCCCTCTGTTACCAAATTAATTAGTAAGAACTCGCGCAGTTCAGAAAATCCACATATAGAGGCTTCACGGGGAACCGCGATGAAACCCTCATTTATGGTAAATCATTCAGTGTTTAAGGGTTCTCCCTTGCGCCCAAGGTGGGCCACAACCATACCCCCCTCACAAAACCCCGCCATCTCTCCTAGTATGCACCTTTCTTTCTCGCCTCTCCAAAATCCCCACATTCTCTTCCTTCAGACATTCGTTACTGACGTAATTCATAGTGAGGGTCCGTCGCGGTTCCGTGAAGCTCTAGGGTGGATTTTCTGACTGGCGACGAGTTGTTACTAATTAATGGTACAGAGGGGGCGGTAAGGCTTGGGCTTTCTTTTCGACTTTTGTCATATTTTTTCTACTGCTTTTCTTTTCCGATTCATGTTCTACGCACCTTACCCCCAGTCTTTGGGAATTAAAAAGGAAAATGAAGAAGAAATAAATAAATATATATATATATATATATATATATATATATATATATATATATATATATATATATAAATATCATATATATATTATATATGAAATATATAATTATATATATTAATTATATATATAATATATATTATATATATATATATATTATATATATATATATATATAATATTATTTCTTTCTGTTTCTTTATCTTCCTTCTATTTTCCCAAGAATGGGAGTAAGGTGCGTGAAAGCATCGGAAAAGAAAAAGCATTTTAAAAGAACATGACATAAGTTCGAAGAAAGCCCAGCCTACGCCCTCTCAGTTACCATTAATTAGGAGGAACTCATCGCAGTCAGAAACATCCACCCTAGAGGCTTTATGGGACAGCGATGGACCCTCACTTGGTAGATCGTCAATGTAAAGGGTTCATCCCTTGGCCCAGGTGGGCCACAAACCATACCCCCTCACAATTCCCCCGCCATTTCCACTCCTGTTACACCTTTCTTCTCGCCTCCTTCATACCAAACTCACATTTCCCCTTCAACATTCGTTTTACTGACTCAATCCACTTTTTCTTCGGTCTCTCAGCCGTCGATTCCCAGCACACACTCGCCACTATACCATCCGCTTAACCAACCGACTATCATTTCATCCTTTCCATAATGACCAAACATCTCAACATACTTCATTATTCTCGTCATTTACCCCTTATCTTCACACCACACCAATCTCTCTAATACGTTCAATCCTCAATTTACAAGTCTTCTCACACCTAGCACACCCCTAAGATTGTCCATTTCCCAAACACATGGAACTTTAGATCTATATCTATTTCCAGACATAGTCTCACTACTATACAATAACACGGTAACAACATAACCCTCATGTAAGACCCTAGCCACACTCGAGACTTAGTCCCTGTACATTCACCAAACGATTTAATTTGCACCAGCCACCTCCTGCCCATTTCAAACTTTTCCTACTACACTCTGCATCCGTTCCTTTTCCTTCTCATCCAACATATACCCTAAATATTAAACTCAGACAACTTGCTCCAGCTGCTCACCATCTAACCATAACTTCCACACTGAGGAGTGTCCTCACTCACAACCATAACCTTAACTCTTATCCACGTTTACTTTCAAGCCCATCCTTTTACACACCCTCCCAATGCCAAACTCTCTTCAGATTCGCCACACAGAACCAAATCATCCGCATTATATATATATATGCACCCTCCAGTCATCTCCATTCTCCACGCATCATACACCATTTCCTGCCATCCCCCACCTCGAATTCTTTCATTACCCCATCCATAAATCAAATTGAATAACCCAAGGAGACATAACACAACCCCTGTCTCACTCCCTATTAATCCTAAACCAATCACATTGACACCATTTATTCTTACACACGCTTCCCAATATTCGTCATACATACTTTTGATTCCATTCAGAAGCCTACCACCAACACCATATATCACTAACACCTGCCATAAACCTTCCCTGTTAACTCTATCACACGCCTGTTGCAAAGCCATAAAAACCTAAATACAAATTATTCTTCTTCTCCCTCCATTTTCTTCAATCATTTGTTTTCAATGTAAAGATTTGATCCACCACAATCCTCTACCACTCCTAAACCACTCCTACCACTGTTCTTTCAGTCCTCGGACACACTTCTTTTCGACCAAATACCAGCATATACCTTCCCTACAACACTCCAATAAACTTATTTCCCCTATAAATTTCTACAGTTCCCCTTTCCTCCCTTACCCTATATAAGGGTATATACCCTCTCCTCCAATCCCTTGGAAACTATACCCTCTAAATAAACGCTTTATTACAGCAACTTCCAAATCCAATCAATCGACATCATCCGCCTCCGTTCTTGATCATTTCACCAGTAATTTTATCTATTCCCGCAGATTTTCCATTTTTTAACTTTTTCACTCTACCCATTACCTCCTCCTTACTAATAACCTCATCCCCCAAAATACCTATTCCTTTTGCACCATTCAAAACCCACACACATTCAAATATCACCTCTTAATTACTGTTAATATTGTGCAGATTTTCGAAGTGTTCTTTCCACACTCCTCTCACACCCATTTCATCAGTTACAAAAGCACCATCCCTATTCATTATTCTAAACAGATTCCCCTTATTCTCATTCTTAACCTTTTCGCGCTTCCTTCCAGAAGCACGCTTCCTATTCCCTTGTATGTCCCCATTCAGACTCCTTCCAAACTGTTTCATTTACATCTTCTTTTCTCTTACGTATGCACTTTTTAGTATTTTTTTTTTCCTCCTTATATAATTCCAAGCATCTTTCTTTTTAAGCTTCATCATTTGCTTTTAGTACATTCAACCACGCTTCTTTTTTACCTTTAACCGCTTTCCTCACCTCTTCATTCCACCATTCACTGTAAACATCTTTACTTCCTGACTTTAGCACATCCAACATACTTTCCTTTGCACTACTTAACAAATTGCTTTCCTTCATTTGCCCCCAGATTGTTCAGTATCAAACTTGTTTCACATTCAACCGTTTTACTAGCGAGCGCTCTTACATACTTTACACACACACACACACACACACACACATATAATATATATATTAATATATATATATATATATATATATATATATATATATTATATATAATATATATATATAGTATATATATATATATATAATATAATATAATAATATATATAATATATATATATATATATATATAATTATATATATAGTGAAATGAAAACATAAAAAGAGTCACAACGATATCAAAATTTTCCATTTTAGTCAAGGGTAAGATTTATAAAGAGATAGAGTAGAAAGGAATTTAAACGCACCACAACACTCGACATAAAAGTTGATTCAAGCATATGAATGGAATATAGGTCTAAGGGCAAGTTGAAGATCATTAATGTAAGAACTTTATAGGAGGATGGTGAGAACAACAAGAACAGATACTTGAAACCACTACTATATTCAGGAAAAAAAAAAAAAAGATCCTCCCCTTCAATACTGACAATATAAAGCGATTGAGAAAAGTTGGGTTTGTTTTAGTAAGCTAAAGTGTTCTTCATTTTCTAATTTTTGAAGTCTGAAAGCATATAATGATCTCCCAATCATTTGTTTTGCATTGCATGCTGCTATGCTCGTCCAACCATAGCTTCTGCCAAATAATGATCCGATATACCCCATGCTCCACTTATCAAGAAGTTCACATCCATCCATATATACTTCATATATTAAACCATATGTTTCCAATTATCGTCTCTCTATCAGCACATAATTCCAACAACTTTTCTCGTTTTACATTCTTACTACATACCCCAAAAATTTATTCTTTACTGGCAGGCTATTATAGATTTAAGCCTTTCTACACAAGAATCATTGAAATTAGGTCTTTAAATCTTTAACATCCTATTTTAAACTCCTGAAGTTTATTTATGTGCAACTGCTTAAAGTCCTGTCACCATCTGTAGAAAATCTTTCCTAAAGGCTTAACAGTAATGAATCTGTTTAAGGAGGGAATATTATTATATATATATATATATATATATATATATATATATATATATATATATATATATATAATTATATATATATATATATATATATATATATATATATATATATATATATATAATATATAATTATATATATATATTCATTATATATATATATATTATATATATATATATATATATATGATATATATATATATATAATATATATTAACAGTAATGATGAGCTGTTAGTGAATGGGTGTGGTTTTGATGGTGCCAAGAAGGAATAGGTATTTTGGGGATAGGTTATTAGTAAGGAGGAGGTAAATGGGTAGAGGTGAAAAGTTGAAGAATGGTAAATCTGCAGGTTATAGATGAAATTACTAGTGAAAGGATCAAGAGGAGGCACGATGGTGATTGATTGGATTTTGGAAGTTCGTGTAATAAAGCGTTTATGGAGGTATTAGTTTCCAAGGGATTGGAGGAGAGCGCTAATAGTACCCTTATATATAAGGGTAAGGGAGAAAGGGGAACTGTAAAATTATAGGGGAGGAATAAGTTTATTGAGTGTGTAGGGAAGGTATATGCTGGTTATTTTGGTTGAAAGAGTGCTCGAGTGACTGAGGGACTGGTTGGTGAAGAAAAACAAGACCGCGCGTTTAGAAGTGGTTAAGGATGTGTGGATCAAATCTTTACATTGAAACAAATGATTGAGAAAATGAGGGAGAAGAAGCAATAAATTATATTTAGGTTTTTTATGGATTTTACAACAGGCGTATGATAGAGTTATTAGGGAAGGCTTTATGGCAGGTATTAGTAGGATATATGGTGTTGGTGTAGGCCTTCTGAATTGGAATCAAAAGTATGTATGACGATAGTGAAGGCGTGTGTAAGATAAAATGGTGTCAATGGTGATGGTTTAGGATTAATAGCGGAGTGAGACAGGTTGTGTTATGTCTCCTTGGTTATTCAATGTGTATTTGGATGGGGTTATGAAGAATTAGAAGTGGGGGTGGCAAGGAAATGGTGTTAGAATGATTGGAGAATGGAGATGGAGTGGAGGGTGGCCCTACTATTATATGCGGATGATTTTGGTCTGTGTGGACGAATCTGAAAGAGAGTTGAGAGGAGTAGTAGGAGTTTCGGCCAGGGTATGTTAAAAGGATGGGTTTGAAAGTAAACGAGATAAGAGTAAAGCGTTATGGTTGTGAGTGAGGAACAGTTCCTCAGTGTGAAAGTTATGTTTAGATGAGAGGCAGCTGGGAGCAAGATGTCTGAGTTTAAAATATTTAGGGTATGTGTGTATTGGGTGAGAAGGGAACGGATGATGCAGAGTTGTAGTAGGAAAGTTGTGAAATGCAGGAAGGTGGCTGGTGCAATTAAATCGTTGGTGAATGTAAAGGGACTAAGTACTGAGTGCGCTTAGAGTCTTCTATGAGGGTATGTTGTTACCTGTGTTATTGTACGGTAGTGAGACTATGTGGTCTGGAATAAGAGTATAGATCTAAAGTTCAATGTGTTCAGATGGACAATTCTTAGGGCATGCTAGGTGTGAGGAAAATATGTTAAAATGAGAATGAACGTATTAGAAGAGTTGTGTGGTGTGAAAAAAGGGGTAATGATGAGAGAATAAATGAAAGCTTATGTTGAGATGGGTTGGTCATTGGAAAGGAATGAATGATAGTCGGTTTGTTTAAGCGGATGGTATATGGAGAGTGGTTGGGAACCGACGGCTGGAGACCGAAGAGAAAGTGGATTGAGTCGCGTGAACGAATGTCTGAGGAGAGAAATGTGTGAGTTTTGCAGAGGCGAGAATAAAGGTGCATGATAGGAGAGAAGGCGGGGTTTTGTATGGGGGTATGGTTGTGGCCCACCTGGGGCCAAGGGATGAACCCTTACACTGACGATTTTACCATAGTGAGGGTCCGACGTCGCGGGTCCCATGAAGCTCTAGGTGGTTTTCTGTCTGTGACGGGTTCTCACTAATTAATGGTACAGAGGGGGCGGTTAGGCTGGGCTTTCCTTATTTCGACTTTTGTCATATTCTTCTACTGCTTTTCTTTTCCGATGCATGACACGCACCTTACCCCCAGTCTTGGGGCATAGAGGAAGATAAAGAAAGAAAGAAAGAAAGAATTATTATTATTATTATTATTATATATATATATATATATATTATAGTATATATATATATATATATAATATATGATATATATTATATATATATATATATATATATATATATATATATATATATATATATATATATATATATATATATATATATAAAATGATAGCAGGCCTACCTCAAAATACCACACTTACTTAAATTATTTATTAACATCTTACCATATTAAATACGACAATGTCTTTCCTTTCTCAATAGCGGCGAAGATAATGGTGAAAGAAACAAGTAACAAAAATAAACAACCTTTAGATATTAGGTACAATGTTACCTAATACAATATAAGATATTATATACCAAAAGATTATTAATTTTAATTTACATGAAATACTATATTACTATACGCAGTCCACGATCGTCAACCCCAGTATAGCAATAATAGGCACACGCACATTAAGTTGTCCCAATAAATAAACTCTTAACTTACTGATAACTTATACCTAAACAAACTTAACCTCTACCAATCCAATACTTGTTTTCCTTCCACCAGACTTTGTTCCACCGCTATTATTCCACACTTATTGATCTTCTTTCTTCATACCAAATCTGTTCATTAATAGAGTCCTCTTTTTATTATTCCATTACCACAGACCATAAAAACTAATTATTATTCATCATTATACCTTAAAGATTGTTAAATGAAACAAGAAAAAGAACAGTAAATAAATCATTACAACAAAATACTATAACTTAAAGTAAACCTTCTAATATACAGCCTGACTTTGGTCAGACACACTAAGTAATAAAACTCTTATATATGATTATTTTTCTGCATTTCAGGTATGTCTGGTTCAAGATGGGATGTCTCGAATGTTAAAGATGGGTATTAAAAGTAGTCTTCAAAGAGTTTTATTACTTTGTGTGTCTGACCAAAGTAAGGCTGTAGATTAGAAGGTTTACTTTTAGTTATAGTATTTTGTTGTAATGATTTATTTACTGTTCTTTTTCTTGTCGAAAAGAAAGCCCAGCCTTACCGCCCCTCTATACCTATTAGTGAGAAGTCGTCGCAGTCAGAAAAGCCACCCTAGAGCTTCACTGGACCACGACGGACCCTCACTATGGCATATCGTCAAGTGTAGGGTTCATCCTCTGGCCCAGGTGGGCCACAACCATACCCCCTCACAAAACCACGCCATTTACTCCTATTATGCACCTTTATTTTCGCCTATGCCAAACTTACATTTCTCTCACCCAGACATTCCTTTACTGACTCAATCCACTTTTTCTTCAGTTTCCCAGCCAGTCGGTTCCCAACACACTCACAACTATACATCCGCTTAACCAACCGACCTGTCTTCCATCCTTTCCCCATGACCAAACCATCTCAACATACTTTCATTTATTTTCTCATTTACCCCTTTCTTCACACCACATAATTCTCTAATACATTCATTCCTCATTTTATAAATTCATTCCACACCTAACATGCCCCTAAGATTGTCCATTTGAACACATTGAGCTTTAGATCTCTACCTCTTATTCCAGACCTTAGTCTCACTACTATACATTAACACAGGTAACAACATACCCTCATGTAAGACAATAGCACACTCAAGACTTAGTCCCTTTTACACACCAAACGATTTATTAGCACCAAGCCACCGTCCTATGCCATTCCCAAGCTTTCCTACACACTCTGCATCTCAATCCGTTTCCTTTTCAATTCCAACATGTATCCTAAAATTTATACTCAGACACTTGTTCCAGCTGCTCACCATCTAACATAACTTCACACCAAGGACTGTCCTCACTCACAACCATAGCCTTACTCTTATCTACATTTACTTTCAAACCCCTCCTTTTACACACCCTGCCAAATCTCTCTACTAATCTTCTCAAACTCTCTTCAGATTCGCCACACTGTTTCCCAAGCTAACCTCCCTTGGGTTTCCTACTCCTTTCTTACTTTACTTATCTCGTTTTCTTTCAAATCACTCAATATCAGCTTGTTGATGAGGCAACTTGTTCCTTTCCTATCAATAACGGTGTTCTTCAGAGTTCGTCTTATCTTCTACTCTTTTTCTGACTTGTATCAATGATCTTAGCCAACGCTCATCTAACTCTACCCATTCAATTAACTTATGAAGTCCCTTCGACTCTCCATAGTTCGCTCGTTTTCAAATCTGCCCATCTCTCAATTATATTCTTGCTAATTTGGGAAAAGTTTTTAGTTGGAGTTTCCTCAATCCTGTGAACATTAAAACTCTTTAAAACTTCAACCTCTACAAATCTCCCTCTCAAATGCACCTTCTAACTTCTCTTTAAAAATTCAACTTCTACAAATCTCCATCTGAAAGACACCTCCTAACTTCTCTATCTTTTCTATGGTTCCCTTGTCTCTCCTGCTGACAATATAAACATCAATGGCCTTAACAATTAACATAAGCAAAAAAAATGGCTTGGAAACATCATATTCACAAATGGTTGCTAGGGTGACTTCAAAAAAGCTGCGAGTTCTGTTTAGACTGCATGAATTTTTTTCTTCTAAATTACTTCAACTATACAAGGATCTCATCCACCCTTGCATGGAATACTGCTCTAGTACTCTAATATCATGAGGGGGGGGGGGAGGAGCCTCAGGCTTCACTATTCTTTTGGCATAAGGTAGAGTCAAATGGCTATTAAGGCTTATTGAAACTGCCTTTCAGTTCTCCAAAATCACTTGACCCTGTTATCTTTGCGGCATGACATTGGCGCTCTCTCTTTCTATAGGTACTACAGTGGCAAATCCTCAAGGGAACTGGCCACCCATGTACCACCACCTTGATATAAGAAAGCATTCATTTACCTGAAGAAGTTTTTTATCTTTTATAAAACTTAAAGTAATAAATAGGACAAGTAAAATGAGACTGAATTAAAATTTAGTGAGTTAAGATAAGGAGGTGGTCAGCATTTTCAATGCCTATTTTGCTTCATGTTTACCGAGGAAAAATTGCATAATAGTTTGGAGACATAGTTCTGATATGCATGTAATAAATAGCCTTACAGAATTTGAATTTGAGGTAAAAAGTATTAAATTTACTTGACCATATTGACCCAAGTAAAGCTGCAGACCCTGATGGTATATATGGTAGAATTCTGAAAGAGGGTAGCACAACATTGCAAAGGCACTGTAATTGATTTTTAAGCGATCTATAACATTTGGTGAGGTGCCAGATGACTGGAAAAAGGCATATGTTGTGCCTTTTATAAGAAAGGTAGTAAGGAAGATTTGGGAAATTATGGACAGTTAGCTTAACATCTCTGGTTGTAAAAATTTGGGAAAAGTTACTGAAAGGTCATTTAGAGAAATATTTGGAAGATAACAAGATATTGGATGACTCTCAGCATGGTTTTAAAAAGGGTAGTTCATGTCAGACAAACCTTTTAGAATTTATTGAATACATTACTGATTGCATTGACCAGTTTATATGATATATTTAGACTTTAGCAAAACTTTTGATAAGGTTCCCCACATAAGACTGATGATGAAGTTATTGCAATAGGTGGAATGGTACATGATTGGATTAAAGAGTGGTTGTGGAATAGAAAACAGTGTGTACAATTTAAATAGGCAATAAGTCGATCATGGGAAATAATAGTTGAAGTGGTTTCCCACAGGGTTCAATACTGGGGCCACTATTTTACTCATATATATAAATAATTTAGATCAGGGACTTAAATGTAAGGTTTCTAAGTTTGCAGATGATACCAAAATGGCTACCACAGTAAGGAATAGTGATGAACGTATAAAGATTCAAAATGATCTTGATAAACTTCTTAGGTGGGCAGATAAGTGGAAAATGATATGAATGGAGATTGGCTTGAGTCTGTGGACCAAGAAAAAGATTTAGGTGATTATAAGCAGTATTTGAAAGTAGCTAATCAGTGTTTGGAAGCAAGCGAATTAAAGCTAATTAAAGATGGCTAGGTATTTAATAAATCGCAATGTTGTTTACAAGAGCAAAGAAGTTATAAGTAAACTGTATAATAGCTATCTTAGGCCAGTATTAGAGTACTGCGCACAAGTTTGGTGCCCCTTATTTAATTAAGGAAAGACATAGATATGCTAGAGAGAGTGCAATGTAGAAGCAAACAAGGAGATCTCAGATTCGAGTGCAAGCTATGAGGAGAGTAGAACTCGTTTAGGAACTGAAGGAGTTACTAATGTTTTCTGTAAAAAAAAATTTCTCAGAGGGGACATGATACAAGTCTACAAAATATTTACATCTATTGATAATACAGAGACCAAATATTCTTCATAGTAGACCACGAATGGGAGACCAGAGGGCACAGTAAGAAAATTAAGAAGGAATGCTGTGGTAATCTGATCCGCTGATCCGTAGATAAGTATGTTTAAAGTATAAGTCCATGATGAAAGTAAGTTAGGTCACCTTGAATTCGAAAGATGTCCAGGTATGTGAAGAGGGTCTATTTTTTATGTTTGTATCATACTGCGTTTATTGCTTATATTATTATATTATATTTTTTATGATTGTTTAGCTGAGGAATGAGGGATTGTGAGATGAGTAATTGAGGGAGTGCATGGTGTGTGAATCAGAGTGGGGGGTGACGAGCTCAACTGATAAGATCACTGATCACTATCATTTCTTTATTTTTCTTGTTTTTGGTTTACCTTGATTCTGTCTACTTCTCTCGCAGCGCGGAGCTCCGAATTTCCCACTAGGATGCAAGGAGAGTGTGTGTTGGGTGTTTGTTTTTTTTTTTTTTTTTTTTTTTTTACCCAATGACTTTTGTTGTTTTTTTCTTAGGTTATACCAAAGTACAGACGTACAGTGGTTTCTACCAGAGGGTATATTTTTTTGTTTAAAATACTTTTTGCATTTTGTTATGACGAGTATAAATTTGAAGAGGGAAGCTTTGACGAGAGAAAGGTAGTATATATATTTTTTTTAGTTATAATTTACTTTTTTTTGTTTTTTTGTTTTTTTTTTGCTTATTCCTTTATTACTGATCATTTTTATTATTTTGATTTTATTATTATATCTATGTACATTGAGCGTGAGGGAGTTTCATTTTTTTATTAGGTTTCATTTTCTATTTTTTAGTTTTGCGTTCATTCGTTTAAAGAGTTGGGGTGTTGGCTCACGAAGACTGTGGGTGTACTCCACCCCAGCCTGAGGGAAGGAATAAACATGTCATTGTCATGAGAGAGGTATGAAATATTATTATTGTGCTTATGCTTATTCTTATTATGCTTAATTATTATTATTTTATTTATTATTACTATCATTATATTTGCTTATGCATTTTATGGTTATATGTATGATGTTGTTTTTGTTGTCTAACGGAGGATCGTCGGGATTGAAGAGGGCAAGGTTTATAAGGAATACCTTTAACCAAGAAAAAAAAAACTGATGATAATCGGTTAGGTAAGCACTAATTTAGCATTTATTGTTTTTAATCTTTATTTTAATTGAGTTTCATGTTTTTATTTATATAAATTAAATTGAATTTATTGGATGTAGGTAATTATTTAATTCACTTTAATTGATTGATAATAAAGAAGAATTTAATGTTAATGATGATAATTTTAATATAAATTTGATTGAAACTTTATCTTTATATTTATATTCATTATATTTATTTTTGTTAAGTTTTCATAATGACTGGACTGATTTATTTTCCTTCTCCAGTTTTTTTTTCCTGGCTTTTCTTTTGTTTTTGCTGCTTTTACTTTATAGAAATTAAGGAAGACGACTGAGTACAACATATTGTAAATATTGTACAGATAATAAAATGAAAAAGGCCCGAGTATCTAAAGATATACAAAGTGATAAACAATAAATTGATAATTAGTAGATAAGGGACATTAAAAGACCTAAACAAGGCGAAAAAAGGAAAGGGGTTGTCCTTTGAAAAGTATCGATTCTAAAAAGAAATAAACGGAACCCCTGAAATAAAATTGAAATAGAAAAGAAATTATTGGAAAATTATACAGAGAAAAAGAAAATAAACTGAACCACTGAAATTGTTAGCAACTTTGAGATAGAGAAAAGATTATAAATGAAAATCGAAAAACAATAATTCAACAATTTTGTATTTATTTGTAGCATTAAGGACATATATTTTTTTTATTTAATGACATTTAAATGAATGACGTCAACAATTTTTTTTAGATAAGGTTAAAAATATTTTGTTAGGATTAAGGTTTTTAATTAAGTATCAGTGTCACGAAATTAATTTATTTGACTATAATAATATTCAGTATCAGCCTATTTATTAATATTGGCGGTAAGGTTAGCTTCCATTATATGAGTTTGATGGTTTGATTTTTTTAATAAATTCTTACTGGTTTTGGTTTTGTTTTTTTTGTTTTTTCCTGTGTTTTATTCTTGTTAAGAGGACTCACAACAAATAAAGAAATAGTGGACGGAGTCTAACCCACCACAATGCCATCTTGATATAAGAAAGCATTCATTTAGTAATAGGGTTGTTAATTTTTGGAATGGTTTGCCACAGGAGGTTGTTGAGTGTGATTCGATTATATGGATGATTTGGATATCACATAGTATATTTTGACTAAGCCAAATTGGGCAGGTTTTTAGTTACAGTAGTTATTAACCTTAAACTGCATGTCATGACTATAACAAAGTTATTACAGCTTGTAGCGTGGTTAGCATGTACTTTAGCTTTTTTTTTAATTGTAGACTTTGTGTGTACTATGTAAGTTATTGACAAGCACTAGGGTGCTTTGTAGATTTGCATGAGCAGGATTGGCGATTGGTTCAATTAGCTTGACTGGGACAGTTTCGATAGGCCAATGTGGCTTCTTACTGTCTCTTTATTAATGTTTACAACACCCTCATTGCAAAAGGGTGCAGTATTGTCACACATGAATTTTGTGGGACCTTAGCAACCCCAGGATTGATTAATGTGGTGGCTTTTCTTTCCACCCATTTTTGTACTGAGAAATTCTCTTCCATCATCTGTTTTCTGCTGAACTGGTCTGCATCTTTACTCATCTGTGAAATCGGTTTTGAGTGCAAGAGCTATGAAGAGAGTTAGGAACTGTTATGAACTGAAGGAGGAGCTAGGAATGTTTTCTATAGAAACCCAATTTCTCTGAAGGGATGTGATACAAGTCTACAAAATATTTGCATCTATTGATAATACAGAGACCAATAAATTCTTCATAGTAGACCATGAATGGGAGACCAGGGGGCACAGTAAGAAAATTAAGGAATGCCATCTTGATATGAGAAAGCATTCATTCAGTAATAGGGTTGTTTATTTTTTTTGGAATGGTTTGCCACAGGTTGTGGGGTGCGACTCGCTTATATGGATGGTTTGGGTATCACATATATTTTGTAAGTATCTTGGCATGGACTCTACTCTTAACTTTAATCAGGAACCAAGGTTTTTGGATACCCAAAGGTAGACATGCTGTTAAAAAGATTATAAAAGATTGCATGCTTTGCACTAAAATCAATGTTCATGAATTAAGTATCCTAAATATACAGACCTGCCCAAACATCAAGTGCAATTTGTTACCACATTCAAATTTGATGGTGTAGATTACACAGGGCATGTTTGTGTTAAGAATGAAAGAACCAATATAAATGAAAAATGTTCATTCTGGTATTTACTTGCTTCAACATCAGAGCAATTCATTTAGAATTGATACCAGATATGAGCCTTCAAAACTTCCTATTGGCTCTTCAACGCTTTTGTAATTTTTATTCCATCCCTGACTATGTGTATACTGACAATGCAGGTACTTTTGAAAAAGGTCGTTATATTTTGTACAAAGCACTAGAGTCTGATGAGTTTCAAAAGGAACTCACCATTAACAATATTAAGCATGCAAAAATACTCCTGTATTCTGCATGGTGATGTGCCTATTGGGAGACAAATCAGAACCATCAAAAACTGTATGTATAAGTCAATAGGTCAGGCAAAACTTTCATATTTTGCGCATTTGACCACCCTATCCTTTATTAAAAATGCAATCAATTCTAGACCATTGATTTATAGATCAGAGGCACTTAGTGACATACAAATAATAGCTCCCAATTCTTTTTTGTGGTTAAATTGCAGTTCCTCTTTAATATTAAGGAATGAGGAATCTAACATTATGGTTGGAGACATAACAGAAAACTGGAAAAAAACTCTTGATATCCAAGAGCAAATATATATATGACCAATTCTAAAAGCTATGGTGTGAGGAATACCGTACTTGCTCAATTTACGAGAAACTAGCAATAAAGCTCTATGGGTCCTCATGGGAGAACAAAATTAAGGTAAATAACAATTTTAATTAAATCTATTAATAGAACTAGCCCTTTTTGGTTGACCAGTAGAGTTGTTGAGTTAATCACTGTTCATGACAGCACAAGTAGGTCTGTCAAAGTTAAACAAAGCAATCTGTAGATACTTTACCATTCTTTGGTCAACTTGTTTCCTCACACAAAAAGGGGACCTTTGGATTCTCCAAGGAATGACACTGAAAATGGTTCTTCTGACAAGTCGGAATCAGTTAATAACAGACCTAAAAGGAAAGCTGCAATGATATGTGACCTAATAGTTAAGAATAAATTAATGATTTGTAGGTGATTTTCCTTCCAGGATTACAATTTCAGTCAAAACTGTAATCTTCTTGGGGGAATATACTATAATTTAGTATTAAGAACTTTGTAAATAGAAAATAGAAAAATTATTATATTGTTAAATGAATTATTAAAAAATGTGTTTAACATACTGTTTAAACAATACTGTACTAAATCTACTGTGTGAAAAAATAATTCAATTAAAAATGCTCACAAGAAGTTGCAAGTCTTGCTAGCAACCCCTATATTATGTGAAAATTCTTCTTCACTCGTATTCTTATGTTCTCTATATACTGTGAACTTTAGTATACTAATTTCGGCAGTCCTTCCGCTTGCATTGAATTTAATCCACCCAATGTACTCTCCTTGTAGCAATAATAGACATAAAAAGGCTTTTGATACATTCCCCCAACAACTTTTAATAGACAGTCTTAAAGACAGACATAACCATCAAAGAAAAAAATAATAGCAAATTTAACATCCAATCGCTCAGCTAGTCATCCCAATTATATAGTAATATCCCCCAGGAAGCTATTTTTTCATCAATACTCTTTAACCTTTTTATACATGACCTCCCTTATCCCACATCCAAAATGAAATTAATAGCTATGCTGACTTTCCTGACCTTCCCTGACCAAATTCGCAAATTTTCCCTGACCAGCGTGTTCGTTACTTTTGGCGTATAAAATATCTATTAATCATTATTGCAGCCTATTTACTCAGTTCATACATTAAATTATTGAAAATTTACTTTAGAAACTGTTCATCATCATGGATGAATTTAAAAATTTTTTATTTTTTTTAGTAATCAGCCTATACCTTCCCCATAGCCGTCCAACACACTCCTTTTTTTATTTTTTCCAAAAGTAAACAGTTTTATTTATACAAAAAGGAAATAAATTAAAAGCTTACATTAATGGACTAGGTGACTAACGTCCACTGTGATCACAAAAGTTCTAAAATGGGGAGATTTAGGTTAACTTTTTTCTTCTCAAGCATCTGAATTTTTGATTTTATAGCGTCTTCTTCTGTCAAAGCTTTCAGTTTTGACATCTTTCTCTGCTCTTCAAGTTTATAGATCTGTATGAATAATTTTCTTTTTTCAACCTTTTTATTCTCTTCTTCTTCTTGGTTCTGTTTTGACTCTGAGATGTTCTTCATATCTCCTATGGGCAGCTCTTACATTTGTCAACATTTTTTGAGTGATATGAACTTTATGAATACTTTCATGAGATCTTATAGCATTGTGCACTGTTCTTTGAGAAATCAGACTATGTTCTTTCAGATTCTCCACTAAAATTGCTTAATTTATAGAAACCCTCCTTCCACTGTCGCATTTCC
>JABUQX010132713.1:27500-45833 GCA_015478945.1 Trachelipus rathkii | reverse complement strand
CACACTCAAGACTTAGTCCCTTTACATTCACCAACGTTTTTCAATTGCACCAGCCACCTTCCTGCCATTCACAACTTTCCTACTACATCATCCTGTTCTCTTCTCATCCAACATATACCCTTAATATTTAAACTCAGTTCCAGCTGCTCACCAACTAACATAACTTCACACTGAGGAGGTCTCACCAAATCCCATAACCTACTTCAACCATGCCACTTTCAAGCCCCTCCTTTGCTACACACACCCCCAAATCTCTCTACCAATCCTCTCAAACTCTCTACACGCCACACAGAACCAAATCATCCGCATATAATAGGTAGGGCACTCTCCACTCCATCTCCATTCTCCACCATTCTAATGACCATTTCCTGCCATCCCCAACTCGAATTCTTATATAACCCCATCCATATACAAATTCAATAACCATAGAGACATAACACAACCCTGTCTTACTTCGAATAATCCTAAACCAATCACCATTGGCACCATTTATTCTTGCACACTATCATCATACTTTGACTCCATTCAGAAGCCTACCACCACCAACACCATATATATCACTAACACCTGCCACAAACCTTCCCATTAACTCGATCATACGCCTGTTGCAAATCCATAAACCTAAATACAATTATTCTTCTTCTCCTCATTTTCTCAATCATTTGTTTCAATGTAAAGATTTGATCCACAAATCCTCTACCACCTGGAAACGCACCTGTTCTTCACTAATCAGTCCTTTAGTCATCACACTCTAATTAAATAACAGTATATATCTTCCCTGCAACACTCAATAAACTTATTCCCTATAATTTGATAGTTCTCTTATCTCCTACTCCTTATATATACTACTGCTCTCCCCTCCAATCCTTGAACTAAACCTATAAACGCTATATACAACTTCCAAACCAATCATCACCATTCCGGGCCCTGCTCTGATCATTTCACCAGCAATTACCATACCTGCAGATTTTACTACCTTCACCTTCTGAATTTTACCACACTCCTCCTTACTAATAACCCATCCCAAAATGTTTGACCTTTGGCCCTTCTTACACCATCAAACCCACACACATTCACTATCACCTCTTCTTTACTGTTAATATTGTGCAGATTTTCGAAGTGTTCTTTCCATGACTCCTCTCACACCCATTTATCAGTTATAAAGCAATTCATCCCTATTCATGGTTCAAATAGACTCTGCCTCTCATTTCAACTTTTCGGTGCTTCCTTCCAGAAGAGCCTTATTCCCTTGTAAACCCCATTCATCCTCCTTCCAAATTGTTCATTTACTTCTTTGTTTTCTCCTACGTATACACCTTTTAGTATTTCTTTTTCCTCCTTATATATATATAGGTATATATATATATATATATATATATATATATATATATATATAATAAAAGATATATATATAGTATATATATATATATATATATATATATATATATATATATATTTATATATATATATATATCTATATATATATATATATATCTATATATATATATATATATATAGATATATATATATATACATATATATATATATATATATATATATATATATATATATATATATATATATATATGAAAGAGAGGTTAAACAAACATATATTACATGTCTGGGAGATATATAATAAGCCATATATAAACTATGAATAAAGAGCACATAATGTCAATGTTGTGAATGTAATAGAAGGAATAGTTTAGTTAATGTAAACATACCTACGATGGTAGTAAATTTCTCTAGAGATCTACTGTGCATAGCGTCTGAAATATCCCTCATCAAGTTCCAACAATAGTCGGCCATCATATTGATATCCCACTTGTCCTGGTAACGTCCTTCCATGAACTTTAGATCTTGATAAAGGTCACCTAGTTCATCACAACACGCCTAGGTTATCCGGAATCTTCCTTAGTTGACAGTTTCACTTTATACTCATTCTACATCCATGAGAATGAAAACTTTCTAGCTAGCAGTTCCTGTACAATGCTAGTGGTTCTCGGCTCCCTGTTCCCCAGAAAATTCTGTGTTACATCTGAAAAAGCATTCCACGTGCCTCTAACACTGTCATTGTTGTAGCAAAGGCAGCATCACGGAGGGAGTGTCCGTATTAGGCCATCAAATACCTCCAGCTTTTCTTCTGCCACCTGTGCACTGGTGGAAACGTTGAGACAGGCAAGAAGTATCACCATCATGGTCCAGGCTCACAAATATCATCAAACCAAGTTTTATGTATAGTGGAGGTAAGATGATGTTTTCTCCCTGTACAAGTGGCTCATGCATGATGTTCCTGTCACCTGTCATGCTCGCATCGGTGGCCATTCTCTTTCTGGTCCAATTAGATCCTGCTGCCTGGCTGTCCCAAATAGCACAGGAATAGTGTGTTATTTGGTGAACAAACCTGTTGCTGACTGAGCAAAATTGTTACTTACTTTGAGGTCGATTTATGCTTACCATCCATACCAGATACTGTGGTCCTCTCCAAACTGTTCATTTAATACTCCCTCTCTCATTCAAAAATTTGAGTGGCCCTTACTGGAACCAGAAGCATACCTGTTGCTGGGTAACAACACTCTTAAACTGCTCTGGAAGTGTTTGACAAACAGTCGCCACTCACCTGCATCGTATGCTGGGAGCCCCATAGAGTGGTAGGCCTGCAACTTCACTGTAATATACACTATCATCTGACTGAAGAGCCTCCAGCTCTGCTTCTTCTGTTACTGATAAATGTTCTGAGTTATGGTCCAGTGTCATTTTCAAAAACTTTGAAGCCAACATCTTAGGACAACTTCATAAATACAACTCTCATATTAAGATCGTTCAGTTCACCTGGGTGAATAATGACACCATCCGATCAGAGTTTCAGATGGATGATAGACATCATCCAGGTCATTAGCATCCATACATGTACGTACTAAAGTTACCACATACTTCCTGAATATCGACCGCAGTAAACTTGCTACTACTGTAGATATATGCGGAAGGTAACGTCTATACAGCCTACGTAGTGCGCACATGAATTTTGTCATTCCTAGGAATATGCAAAAATAGGGATCCATGATTGCACGAAAACGGGATGTGATACAGCAAATCCGAGAATATATATGGAATCAGCACCTCCGAATTACTATATATCTGCTACAAAAGTCCATCCAATAAAAAGTTCACCTTTTTTGTTGACCAGTGTAAATTTTTTTTATTTTTCCCTAAATATAACCGAACTTTGAAATAACTATTCGGCCGAATATTCGGTATTCTCGGTCGAATACTTTTAGCCGAATATATTCGGTATTCGGTATTCGGCTTTTTCACATCGGTACATCCCTAATTATATATATATATAGAGTATATATATATATATATATATATATATATATATATATATATATATATATATATTAGGATGTGTGCCGTATATTCTGTATGTTTTCTGTATTCTGCCTATTCAGCCAATATACCGAATATTCGGTATTCGGCTTTTTGCCGAACTATTCGGGCCGAATATTGAGCTTTATAAACAATAAATTACGTCAACATAAGGGAAAGTTATTTCAATTTAAAATTGAAATTTTAGAAACTTATTTTCCAAAAAAATAAAAATATAGCCAATATGGCGAAAATCTTTGTCATTTGTCAGATCCTATAAGGGCCTTTGACATTTTTCAATATTCTAAAAATAGAATTCATTTAGTGATACTGGATAATGGACCAAACATGGTAGCTGGTATAAGTGAGAGTGGCTTGCTATCAATTTCATGTTTTATTCACATGTTGCAACTATGCATTCACGATTCAATATTATGTCAGAAGTCTGTTAAAGATATTTTATTTACTTGCAGAAGCATATCCTCTCATTTTCACCATTCAGCAACGGCAGCTGCAAAGCTTAAAACTTTACAGATGCAGCTGAATGTCAAACAGCATAAATTAATTCAAGACGTTTTTACACGCTGGAACAGAACTTATGATATGCTTAAAAGATTGTTTGAACAAAAAGTTCCCCTATCCATATACGCTGCTTAATGCAATCAGAAAATGTTGACTGATTTTCAGTGGCAAAATTATTCCATTTACTTGAGCCATTTGACAACATCACTAAAACAAGCATTAAACGTGAAGTAACAGTCGCCCAAGTGATCCCTTCCATTTTAGCAATAAATCTATTTTTAAATAAGGCAATTAAAAGCAAAAGCTTCAGTGGAATAATTACACTTGTTGAAGAGCTTAAGAAATCAGTAGAAAAAAGACTTTCTAAGTTTCTATGTGATAAATCTTTGTGTGTAGCTACTTTCTTAGATCTGCGATTCAAGCTAATTTTTCAACATGAATCAGATGAATCAGTAAAAAATATGGTCGTTGAGGCATGGAAAGAAATGCATGAAAATTTAGCTCCTGACTCTTCTGCTGACGATGATTCACGTAGTGGGGAAAGTGAAGCTGAAGGTTCCATTTTCACTTCTTTAATGGATTGTTTTAAAGAAATTGTGGCATCAAAATCGTCATACAGAAAAGAAAGTGCGAGTGAAAAAAGAAAGTCCCATTCTTCTGACGATGTGATTATTGTACATAAAAGTAAAAGGCTACATACGGAATTACATCAAGAAATAAACAAATATGTAAGTTTGCCTACTTTGACCAGTGAAGACAATGATATTCCCTTCAATTGGTGGAAAAACACTGGAAATAGTTTTATGAATTTGAAAAAACTAGCAATAAAATACCTTTCAGCTCCACCGTCATCAGTCGAAAGTGAAAGAATATTTAGAATAGGAGGAAATATTTATGAAGCCACACAAGAAATAGGTTATCCCCTGAAAATGGAGAACTGCTAATGTTCTGTCATTTTAACCTTAGAGCTTATTCAAATGAAGTTTAGTTTAATATCTTTTAACTACGAAACTTTTCAATTTTCATTTAATTATTTTTAATATGTGAATGGTTTGCTATAGGTAAGAAATAGTTATTTACTTTTTTGTTTTATTACTTTGTATATAACACTGGTAAACATGAAATTTCTTGGACGGGGTTTGCAATTGATTATTGATGACGATTTAAAATGCATAGGGTTTTGCATATCACATGAAATTTGTAATAAATTGTGTGTAACACATATTTATAAAGTTTTATGATTTTTTTATTTTTCAAGAGGTAGTATAAAAATACTAATATATATATATATATATATATATATATATATATATATATATATATATATATATATATATATATATATATATATATATATATATATATATAGTATATATATATATATATATATATATATATATATATATATATATATATATATATATATATATATATATATATCTTCTTCTTCTTCTTTATCTGCCTTCTTCTATTTTCCCAAGAATAGGAGTAAGGTGTAACGAGCATCAAAAGAAAAGCAGTAGGAGCACATGACACAAGTCCAAAAGAAAGCCCAGCCTTACTCTCGCCCCTCAGTACCCATTAATTAGGTGAGAACTCATCGCAGTCAGAAAATCCACCCTAAAGCTTCATGGACAAAGGATGACCTTCACTTGCGGTAGATCATCAAGCGTAAGGGTTCAATCCTTGCCCAAGGGGCCACAACCACACCCTCACAATCCTTTCGCCATTCACTCTGTTATACACCTTTCTTCGCCTCTACCAAACCAGATTTCTCTCCTTCAAACATTCGTTTACCGATCAATCCATCTTTTCTTCTCGGGTCTCCCAGCCGGTTAGCCCCAACACACTGCCACTATACATCCTCACGCTTAACCAACCTCATCATTCATCCTTTCCATATGACCAAACCATCTCAACATACTTTCATTTATTCTCTCATTTAATTCTCTTTCTTCACTCACACCACTCTCTAATACGTTTATTCCTCATTTTGTCAATTCTCACACCTAACACATTCCTAAGATTGTCCATCTGAACATATTGAAACCTTAGATCTATACTTCTTGTTCCAGACCATAGTCTCACACTACTATACAATAACACAGGTAACAGCATACCCCGCGCACCCAGCACACTCAAGACTTAGTCCCTTTACATTTACCAACCACCACGGATTTAATTGCACCAGCCACCTTCCTCCCCTCACAGAAACTTCTTCCTACTACACTCTGCATCGTCCGTTCCCCTTCTCGTCCAACATATACCCTAAATATTTAAACTCAGACACTTGTTCCAGCTGCTCAACATCTAACATGACTTCATGACTGGAGGAGTGTCCTCACTCACAACCATAACCTTACTCTTATCCACGTTTACTTTCCCTTCTACACACCCTGCCAAATCTCTCTACCAATCCTATAATTATACAGGGTTCACACTAAAATTTTGAATTTGATTTCCCTGACTTTCCCTGACCAAATCTGCAAATTTTCCCTGACCAGCGTGTTCGTTATTTTTGGTGTATAAAATATCTATTAATTCATATTGCAGCCTATTTACTCAGTTCATACATTAAATTATTGAAAATTTACTTAAAAAAATGTTCATCATCATGGATGAATGTAAAATATTTTTTATTTATAATCACCTATACCTTACCCTTAGCTGTCCAAAGCACTCCTTTTTTATTTTTTCCAAAATAAAACATAGTTTATTATACAAAAGAAAATAAATAAAGTTGTACACAAAGATGAAAGATACACATAATATAATTAATAGCCTAGTGAATAGCACCGTAATCACAAAAGTTCTAAATGGGGATTTAGGTTAACTTTTCTTCTCAAGCATTTGGAATTCTTGATTTTATATCGTCTTCTGTTAAAGCTCTCAGTTTTAACATCTTTCTCTGCTTTTCAAGTTTATTGATCTGTATGGATATACATTCTTTTTCAACATTTTTATTCTCTTCTTTTTCTTTCTGTTTTGACTTTGAGATGTTCTTCATATCCCATCTCTGTTCTTTTACATTTGTCAACATTTTTTTGAGTGATGGGAACTTTATGAATACTTTCATGATCTTATAGCATTGTGCACTGTTCTTTGAGAAATCAGACTATGTTCTTTCAGATTCTCCACTAAAATTGCTTAATTTATAGAAAACCCTCCTTCCACTGTCGCATTTCCATGCGAAAATTAATCCACTTAATAATTTGCCACAATCTTGTACAATATTTGATTCTCAGGTGCTATAGAAGAAAAAAACTCATCAAGTCTCTTAGAAGGAATCACCATCCAAAAAATATTTTGAATTTTAATTCAAGGGTAGAATGAGCTTCACTGTAAAGTAGAGTATAGTGCTTTTTCTTTCTCAGCAACAGAATCTGTGATTCAGTTATTGGTGTACAATGCCTCTATCATAAATCAAATCTTTGTTTCCCTTGTTCTGGCTGATGAAAAACTATACTAGGATCCAATGATGAGAGCCATTGGGCAGGCTTGTACTTCAGAGGACATCTTTCTAATATCTTTTCTGTCATTTTGATTTGCACAGTCTGGCATTCAAGTTTGTCATGTAAATCTAATGCAAAAAGCTTAGTTGTTGGTTGTAGCAGGCATTTTACTAGACTTAAGAAATCTTTCCATAATATTAAATACGAGACATTGTAAATCTGTGAACAGAAATGAAACCAAGGTTCAGTTTGACGTCCAACCACTGGTTGTTTTTTAAATGACGTCATTTTTGAACATTTTATAATAAATAATAAATAATTTCAACTGCATAAAAATCAAAAATCACTTCGTCAAACCTCAAAAACACCTCAAAAAGTATAATTCCTAAAAGAAAAAGATATAAACAGATTAAATCATAAGTCATACAGTCTAAAATACATCCATATAATTGAACACCTTCCATCAAAGATGAACTGGAACAACTTCATTGAACAATAGTAAAAGAAATAAAGAGGTACAGAACTAAAAAATAAAGAAACAGGATAGAAGTAGATTTATGGAATGTCATTCTAGCCCATCCTTTTCATTCACTTATCAAATACATCTCTCATTCCAAAATTATAAGGAAAAAAATATATCAAAATATGTAACTGTCCCATGGATCATTCTTCATATGTTTGGAAATTTCAAAATTTTCCCTGACTTTTGGAATTTTCCTGACTTTCAGCATATTTTAAAACGTTTCCCTGACTTTCCCTGACCAATTTTTTTTTCCTGACTTTCCTGAGACTTTCCAGAAAGTGTAACCCTGTTCCAGATTCGCCACACAGAAACCAAATCATCCGCATAATAGGTAGGGCCACTCTCCACTCATCTCCATTCTCCACCATTCTCAACACCATTTCCTGCCATCCCCACCTCGAATTCCTTTCTATAACCCCATCCATATACAAATTGAATAACTAAGGAGACATAACATAACCCTGTCTCACTTCGCTGTTAATCCTAAACCAATCACCATTGACACCATTTATTCTTACACACGCTTCACTATCGTCATACATACTTTTGACTTCATTCAGAAGCCTACCACCAACACCATATATCACTAACACCTGCCATAAACCTTCCCTATTAACCCTCTATCATACGCCTGTTGCAAATCCATAACACCTAAAAACAATTTATTCTTCTTCCTCATTTTCTCAATCATTTGTTTCAATGTAAAGATTTGATCCACACATCCTCACACACTTAAATGCAACTTACCTTCACCAATCAGTCCTTCAGTCACTCGACGCACTCCTTCGACCAAAATACCAGTATATCTTCCCCTACAACACTCAATAAACTACCCCTATAATTTCTATGTTCCCTATTCCTTACCCTTATATGGCAATTACTGCCTCCTCCAACTCCTTGAACTAAACCTCTATAAACTTTTTATTAATAAACTTCCAAATCCAATCAATCACCTCATCTCGCCTGTTCTTTGATCATTTCACTGTAGTACTTATCTATACCGTAGAATTACCTATCTTTCAAACTTCTCACTTACCCATTACTCCTCCTATTAATAACCTCATCCCCAAAATACCTATTCCTTTCCTTACACCATCAAACCCACACATTCACCACATTCACTATCACCTTCATTACTGTTAATATTGTGCAGATTTTCTAAGTGTTCTTTCCACACTCCACTCACAATCCATTTCATCAGTTACAAAAGCGCCATCTCCATTCCTATTCATTATTCTAAGCAGATTCCCCTTTTTCTCATTCTTAACCTTTCATGCTTCCTTCCAGAAGAGCCTTTATTCCCTTGTAAACCTCTATCTCATCCTCCTTCCAAATTGTTCATTGTCTCTTTTGTTTTCTCCTGGGTGCATACACCTTTTAGTATTTTCCTCCTTATATATATATATATATATATAGTAGTAAAGATATATATATATATATATATATATATATATATATATATATATATATATATATATATAGTCATATATATATATATATATATATATATATATATATATATATATATATATATATATATATATAAGAAAGAGAGTATATATATATATATATATATATATATATATATATATTAGATATATGAAGGGAGAGAAAACAAATCACAATATGATACATGTCTTTGATAGATATATGTTAAACATATAATACAACTATGAATAAAGAATAATATGGGACAACAATGAATGTAATAGAAGGAATGGGTTTAGTTAATGTAAACATACCTACGATGTTAGTAACTTTCTCTTCGTAGACGATTGTGCATAGCGTCTGGAATATCCATCATCTTGTTCCAATCCTAGTCCACCATCACATTGATAGCCCATTTGTCCTGGTAACGTCCTTCCATGAATCCCTAGATCGATAAACAATTCTGCTCATCGTTTAATATCGCCTACAACCTTCAAAATAATATTAACGTATTAAGCAGTGTGATTATACTTATTCTATTAATTCATGAGAAAAAAAACTTTTTAGCCATTCTTGTACAATGTTAGTATTCCGGCTTCCTGTTCCCAGAAAATCTAACATCTGAAAAGAAATCCACGTCTATTCAAAACAGTCATTGTTAGCAAAGGCATCACGAAGGAGTGTCCGTATTTGTGGGCCACCAATATCTCAGTTTTTTTCTTCCTGTCATCTTTACCTAGTAAAACGTTGGAGCATATATATGGTGTTCATTCACCATCATATCCAGGGCCTTCACATTAATATTTCATCAAACCAAGTTTAGTGTAATGATGTAAGATGACAAGTTTCTCAAGTATTCCACAGCTGAGGTTCTGCTGCCTGGCGTCAATGTTTCCATCGTGGTGTCATTCTCTTTAACCAAATGATCTTTGCCGCCCGGTTGTCCAATAGCACAGGAAGCAGGTATATTTGGTGGGTGAAACCTGCTTGTTGACTGAGCAAAATGTTTACCATTTTGAGGTCGACGCACATTTACCATCCAACCTGATATTGTATCCTCTCCAAACTGTCTTGATTTTTACATTCTCTCTCATCCGTACCGAGTACCCTACTAGAACCGAAGCAAGCATACCTGTTGCCGTTGGGTAACAACACACACTTTAAACTGCTTTTGGAAGTGTCAATAAACAGTAGCCACTCACCTGCATCGTATGCTGGGAGTCTCATGAAGCAGTAGTAGGGCCTTCGCAACTTCATCAATATACAAAGCTATCATCTGACTGGAAGAGTCTTCCAGCAGCTCTGCTTCCTCTGTTACGATAAAATGTTACCTGTGCCATGGTCCAGTAGTCATTTTTCATGCAACCTCGAAGCCAACATCTCAGGACAACTTCGGCAAATACAACTCTCATACAAGATCGTTCAGTTCAACCTGGGTGAACAATGACGGACCATCCGACTGTATTTCAGATGGATGATAGACATCATCCAGGTCATTGGAATCCATACATGTAGACGTACTAAAGTTACGCTCGCACTTCAATATCGACCGCAGTAAACTTGCTACTACTGTAGATATATGCGGAACGTAACGTTCATAATATAGCCTACGTGAAAAGGCATATGAATTTTGTCATTCCTAGGGAATATGCAAAAATAAGGATCCATGATTGCACGAAACGGATGTGATACAGCAACCTGAGTATATATGGTGCGGAAATCAGTAAATTGAATTACTATATCTAAGCTACAGTGTCCAATCAACAGTACTCACCTTTTTTTGTTGACCAGTGTGTTTTCTACCTTTTCCTAATGATGACCGAACTTTGAAATAACTATTCGGCCGAATATCGGTATTCGGCCGAATACTTTTAGCCTAATATTTGGTATTCTGTATTCGGCTTTTTCTGTTATCGGTATATCTCTAATATATATATATATATATATATATATATATATATATATATATATATATATATATATATATATATATATATATATATATATATATATATAAATAGAGTATATATATATATATATATATATATATATATATATATATATATATATATATATATATATATATATATATATTTTTTTTATTTCTAAATACCAGGATTAGATAAGATCTTAAAGAAAGAATATATACATACAATGAGAAGGTAAAGAATTAACTGCCTTCTCTAAAGTAAAATCAATGATGATAAGAGATGATTGCTTTAACCCACAAGACTGCAGACAATCTCTCCTGACATCAATCGGTTATGTGCAAGTCACCAGGCTCAAGGCAGCCACTAGTGTCAAAAATGATGTTTTATTCATAAGAATGAAATTTTACAGGGGTAATAACAATAATAATAATAATAATAATAATAATAATAATAATAATAATAATAATAATAATAATAATAATAATAATAATAATAATAATAATACATAATAGTACCATGTACAAATTTTATTTATCCCCCAGGTCTAGATTCAAGAGCAGGATTGGCACAAAAAGATCAAATATTTAAATCAACTGATTTTTTTACGTTTTTTTTTTTATTAAAAAAATCATGATTTTTTTTTTTTTTTTTTTTTTTTATTTTTTTTTTTTTTTAAATTAATAATTAATTTAGCTATTACCTAATTAATGATAAGTATATTTCATCTACATAATAAGTAAATTCATCAATGTTGTTTCAAGTCATTTTTAATAAAGAAATAAATAAAATTAGAGTACTCAGATATTATACAGTATATAAAAAAATATATATATATATATATATATATATATATATATATATATATATATATATATATATTATATATATATATCTATATATATATATATATATATATATATATATATATATATATATATATATATATATATATATATATATATATATATATATATATATATATATATATATATATACCGTAGCTATATATATATATATATATCGTGTATAAAGAGTTATATATATATATATATATATATATATATATATATATATATATATATATATATATATATATATATATATATATATATATATATATATATATATATTCTTCTATTTAAATAACTTTTATTAAACTAATAATTATCATTAACTAAACTAATTATGCTAACCAGTTACAGTAATAATTAGGAATATTAACTAATTCTTATAAAAATAATTAAATAAGCAATTTGAAACTAAATATAATAAAAAATATCTCAAAAAATCAAAACCCAACCCCGCTCTTTTATAATAAAGCTACTGGTCGAGTGGAAAATATTGTTTCATATTTAAAGTTTTCGAAAGTTAGTCGTGGTCATTTTATCATGATATTTGTTCACATATATTAATTTTCAACAGTATTTTTTAAACAATTTAAAAACTTAGCAAAGGCCGAAGCAATTACAGAAGATTAGCTTAAAGATATGTTGTAGTAGAGTTCCGAGAAGTCCCACGAAACCGAACTTCCAAAAACTCGAAACTGTTTCGGTTTTTTTTTTTTTTTTTTTTTTTTTTGCAGAACTGGCCAACAAAAACGAAAATGTGATGAGATAAATTTTGGTAGAAAAGAGAAGAGATAACTGTAATGATGCAGGGAAGGAAAGATCAAATTTATCACAATGGAAGGAACAGATTTCATCAACTCAAAAAAACTGAACAAAGAAAAACATTTTATAAAAATAAAATTGAATTTCAGGCAAAATCTAAAGACAACTAAGTTGGGCAAAATACCTTTAATTCCTTGTCACTCAACTTGTTGATCCGCACCAACGGAAACTTTGACGTCAAAAGTTTGGCCAAAAATTCTTCTTCATCTGAATCGAAACGTATTTTTGGATCTTTTTCTTTTGTTTTCTTCAATAATGAAGATATATTTTTCAGAGTCATAAATTTCTACAAAAAAAAACTTGCTTAATAATAGAAATAATAATAATAATAAATAATAATAATAAGTAATAATAATAATAATAATAATAATAATAATAATAATAATAATACAAAAATAATAATCATTTTTTTTTCTTTATCCTCCCTATTTACTTCCCACTAGATGTGTGGTAGGGGTGCATAACAATGCACGAAAATAGGGATAGTTAAGTAGTAGAGCATTACGTAAACGTGCAGAAAGTCACCCCTACCGTCCTTCGTCACCTTCCAAGCAAGAGACTGCCTGCTAAAGAATCCACCCAGGGCTTCACAGGACCGCGACGGACCATCACTGTGGTCATCTCGTCAATGTAGGTTCATCCCTTGGCTGGGCCACAGCCATATCCCCTCACAAACCCTCCATTAACAAATATTATGCTATTTTCTTCTTGTCTCACCAAACTCACAGCATTCCTCCTTCAGACATCTTTGGCCGACCTGAATCCACTTTCTTCAGTCTCAGACCATCGATTCCCAAAGCAAATTGCCATTATACACTCATCAACATCCAGATCATCATTCACATCAGTTTCCATGACCAAACTATCTTAATACATCTTCGCTTTCTCTCATTTACCCCCTTTCTTCACACCACACAATCCCTAACATCAACATTCCTGCCATCTGGTTCTTTTTTCTTTTCACACTCAGCACAACCCTAAGATTATACATCTGCATTACAGGCCTAGGATCTATATTTCTTATCTCCACAATTAAAGTTTCAACACTATTATACATTAACACCAGCAATAAATATAATACCACGCAAAACCTCTATAAAAATGTGGGAGACCAGTTCTCGTATCCACAATTCGCTTAGATTTGTGAATTCGCACCAGCCACATTCCAACAATCACTTTTCTACTACACTTGCATTATCGGTCTTTGTCCAACATATAGTTTGCAATAAACACACATTCCTGCCTCACTTCACTATTACCCAATTATTAACATTAGTTTAGTCCACTTTACATTCACCTCTATTCTTATACCATCTTTTACTATCGCACATACATACTTTTGATTCCATCTGTAGTCACAGCTTACGTAACACCACATATAGCACTAACACTCTGCCAAAGCTTCCCTATTAATCCTGTCATACGCCTGATGCAGTGATCCATAAACCTAAATACAATTTATTCTTCATTTTCTTATAATCATTTGTTTCAATGTAAGATTTGATCTACACATCCTTTACCACTTCTAAAAAAATCAATTTATGATTTTTTTGATTTTTTTTAAATAATTTATGATTTTTTGATTTTTTTATCTTTTTCTTATTTTTAGATTTTAAATGTCATCATGATAGCATAATTTGTAAATTGCAAATTATCACGTGACGTTTTATTTTAATCCAAAACTATAAAAATCCAAAATCACAAATTGATTTTTTTTAAAAATCAAAAAATCACCAAAATCATCCCTGATTCTAAATGCACCTTGTGCTTCACCAGTCAGTCCTTCTGTTACTGATATATCTCTTTCAAACAAAAAATAAAGCACAATGAGTATCTTTCCTTCAACTAGGCTGATTATTTTAGACTTTTTAGGCACAGCCTCCTTTTAAATTATTATTTTATAATTAGTAAATATCCAATTATTACCTTATTAATAATAAGTTTAGTAAATATAATTATTATTTAGTTTAATTAAGTTATTAAATTATATATACAATTCCTGTATATTTACTGAGTGAAGACTAATTATATCTTTATTTATTTTCGCTTGAAAATGATTTGAAACTACATTTATTAGAATTTGTTATGATATGTATAATTAAAATAATATACTTACACTAATGTAAGGCAAGCTAAAGAGGATGTGTATAACTGTGAATATAAATATCACCAATACACATTGTCGTCACTAATTGAAAAATTTGCCTAAAAATTCAAAAAAAATCATGATTATTTTCGATAAAAAAAATTTGATTTAATCAACTGATTAAATCAATTTGATTTAATCAGCGCCATCCCTGCCTACAACACCCAATAAACTAATTCCCCTAAAGTTTATACAGAAGCCCTCATTTCCTACCTTTATATGGGCGTTCATTGAGCAGCCCTCCTGTAATTCCTCAGAACTTTACCCTCCAAAATGCTACACAATTCCCATCTCCAGTCAACATCCAGACTCCATTCTTAATCTTTTCACCAATAATTCCATTTATATCTGCGGATATACCATCTTTCATCTTTTAATATTAAATAAATCATTATACATAATCAAGAGAAAGTATTATTATTATTATTATTATTATTATTATTATTATTATTATTGTCTTCTCCCGCAGACAAGTAAAACATACCAAAGAGAAGTAGTAAAAGAATATGACGTAAGTCGAAAAGAAAGCCCAGCCTTACCGACCCCTTTATATCTTTCAGTGAGAACTCGTCGCATTCAGAAAATCCACTCTAGAGCTTCACGGGACCGTCACAGACATTTACTATGGTATCTCGTCAATGTGGGGTTCGTCCCTTGGCCCAAGTGGGCCAAACCATACCCCCCCAACTCACAAACCCTCACTATTCAATTTATTATGTCCTCTTCTTTAACTGCCAAACCTGTTCTCCTCCAGGCATTCCTTTACGACTTAATTCATACTTTTTCTTCTGGTCTCCCAGCCGGCTCTATACCCAGCACACTCAGCACTATACATCCGCTTAACCAACCGATTATCATCCACCTTTCCAAATGACTAACCACCATCTCAACGTACTTTCATTTATTCTCTAATTTACCCTTCCTTCACACCACACACTCTAATATGCTCATTCCTTATTTTATCAATTCTCACACCTAACACACCACTAAGATTGTCCATCTGAGCACATTGTACTTTGTACTATATCTCTTATTCCAGACCATAGTCTCACTACTATACATTAACACAGGTAACAACATAGTCCGTCATGTAAGAAGACCCTAGCGCACTCAGACTTAGTCCCTTTACATTCACCAACGATTTATTACATTGCACCAGCCACCTTCCTGCCATTCACAACTTTGCTACTACACTCTGCATCATCCTTCACCTTTTCGTCCAACATATATCCTATATATTTAAACTCGGTATATTTGTTCCAGCTGCCTACCATCTAACATACTCATGATTTGAGGACTTCTGTCTCACTCACAAACCATAACCTTATCTAGTGTTTACTTTCAAATCCCTTCTTTTTACACCAAACTTCCAAATCTCTACCAACCTCTCAAACCCTTCAGATTCCACACTGACACAAACCAAATTCAGAGATATACTAGGTAGGCACCCCCACTCATTCCTCCATTTCATCATTCTAACACCATTTCTTGTCACCCCCACCTCTAATTCTTTCATAACCCCATAAATATACAAACTGAATAACCATGGAGACATAACACATCCCTGCCTCACTCAGCTATTAATATTAAACCAAACTTTCATGCCATTTATTCTTACATGCTTCACTTTATTGTTATACGTACTTTTGATTCCATTCAGCTTACCACCAACACCATATATCACTCACACCTGCCCTGCCACAGAGCTTCTCTATTAATCTTATCATACGCCTGTTGCAAATCCCAGCCATAAAACCTAAATACAATTTATTCTTCTTCTCCCTCATTTTCTCAATCATTTATTTCATTGTAAAGATTTGATCATTGTAAAGATTTGATCCACACATCCTCTACCACTCCTAAATGCACCTTGTTCTTCACCAATCAGTCCCCAAGTCACTCGACGCACTCTTTCCACCAAAATACAAGCATATATCTCTTCCCTACAACACTCAATAAACTAATTCCCCTATAATTCCTATACAGTTACCAAAGCATATAAGGCACTATTACTGCTCTCCCTCCGATCCTCGGAACTATACCTCCATAAAACGCCACAACTTCAAAATAAATCAATCACCTCTTGCCTCCGTTCTTGATTATTTCACCAGTAATTTTATTTATAACTGAAGATTTATAATTTTTCAACTTTCTTACTCTACTCATTACCTCCTCCTTACTAATGACCTCATCCCCAAAATACCTATTCCTTCTTGCACCATCAAACCCACACACATTCACTATCACCTCTTCATTACTGCCAATGTTATGCAGATTTTCGAGGTGTTCCCTCCACACTCACCTCACATCTATTTCATCCATTACGAAAGCACCATCCCTATTCATTATTCTAAGCAGATTCCCACTATTCTCATTCTTAACCTATCGCGCTTCCTTCCAGAAGAGCTTCTTATTCCCTTATAAGTCTCCATTCATCCTCCTTCCAAACTGTTCATTAACTTCTTTTTTCCTCCTACGAATGTGCCTTTTAGTATTCCTTTTTTCATCCTTATATAATTCCAAGCATCTTTCATCATTTGTTTCCAGATTTGTTCAATTTCAACTTGTTCACATTCAACTGATTTACTTGCGAGCGCTCTTAAATACTTATCCTTATTACCTTGTTCACCTAACTTCACTCTTAATTCTATCCACTTCCTTATTATTATTATTATTATTATTATTATTATTATTATTATTATTATTATTATTATTATATAAAAATTAAAAACAAAACCAAGATGATAATGAATAACAGGAAAACTTTCTATGTATTAATGCGGTTCTTAATGTATTTACACATTTAAATAAGAAAGAAGCGAACACAATTTAATTCTTCCTTATTATAAATTTGTTAAATTAATTAAAATAATAGAAATTTTTATAATATACTTTTTCAATTAATCATCATCATCAAAATTTAATATAATCATCATCATCAAAAAATTTTAATCCTCCCATCACTAATTATCCTACATTTTGAGGTATTTGAGTAAACTTAATTTAAAAAATACTATAGGTATATAATACACTGCATATGAATGCTACACAAGGCTACTATCATATTTTGTTAAAATATCGACTATGGGTTATGTAAAATAAATCCCTTCCAGCAAATTTTTTCACAGAAGTAGATTAGTAATTCTGGTTCCGTCCGGAACAGAAACTGGAAAAAATGTTCACATTTTGGCCAGAATTCCTGTACACCTCTAAATATTATTATAATAATAATAATAATAATAATAATAATAATAATAATAATAATAATAATAATAATAATAATAATATGGAA